>JAQGAO010001421.1:0-24548 GCA_034697705.1 Ommatoiulus sabulosus
CGGTGCACACCCGGTGCACACCTGGTGCACGAGGTGTATCCAGTCGAATAGGGAACGTAGGGTGCACCTAATTCAGTAAAGTATGCACCACTTCCGAGCCGAACGGAACGGGTGCAGAAGCGTGCACCCGCTGTGCACTTTTTGGGTGAGTTGAATTCGCCATAACAATAACAGTCAACTTACTGCTGGGCATAATGAAGTTATTTTTTTCAAAAATCTGATTTGGACGGATTTCAACTTTTATTAGCTTCCTAACAACATTTATCCCCTCATTAGAGATTAATTAATTGTTCGTAAATTGCTCCATGTCACTTTCCTCAACCGATGGGATGATAGCCAAATACAGTCTTCAAATGCTGTGTTGAAATTTCCCAACAACAATGAAAAGAAAACTTCATTTGTATTCTTTGTAATGTTACTTAAATGCTGTATTGTGTGTTATAAGATCGATATACATGTATATAAATAAGAGCTGTATCTGTCGGGCGTTTTGGATAGCTGACTGGATGCTTGCCTGGTTCCGGAGCCGCGGTTATACGGAGCCCCGTATAGCGGAACATTACTTTTTTTTCGTTTTGTACTGATGACGCAAAACGCGTACAAAACGAAAAAAATAAACGGTTCGTTCATTAGGCCTATACTTCGTTGCTTTCACTCGATTGCTTCGTTCTATCGGTAAGTACAGCCCGGGATAGCCGGGCAAACTATAGCTAGTTTCCTATAAACATTGATTTAAAATTAAATTCTAAAACGTTTTATCCCAAAGTCCTTCCAAAAGTTCAACTGAAGAGAAAGGCTCATTATGATGGCCTGTTGATTGGAAAGACTTTTCGCACCACCGACTTTTAAAAAATTGCGCAGTACTTCTGCAAACTTTTTTTCAATTGAGGTCATTTTTTTTTTATTCTCACATTAGGGCAGCAAAGCAGGCATTTTTGTTCACCAGGAGAATACTGTCCCTAATTGGATACAGTTGACACAAATGTTAATGGTAATGAAATCTGAAAACTTGGTTTTATGGCAGACGTTCATACCAATCCACATAACTGCCACATATACAAATTTTACGAATCTACGAGGCATGGCAACCCGCATCGTAAATCTTGCCATAAAACTAATGAATTTTTTTGTAGCTTTTTCAAGCTATATACAGTATATATGTTAGGCGAAAATTATATTTTTTTCACATCGAGAGAGCAGTGAATTATATCGATAAGTTCTGTTTGGAACATTTCGATTTTCTAATGGAGGTATATGAAGATCTTATATTTTTGAGGAGATCTTTTTTTTTTCTAACAATCTAAAACTATTTTTATTATTAGGTTAAATTTTATTACAATTATTTTTATTACTATTTTTATTTATATAGATGTAAATCAATTTTATGTTTGATAAATGAGGAAAATGAATTTGATTACTTGGTTTTGAAAATGAACTATCAAAGTTTAAAAAAATTCTAAAAAATGTCTGTAATACTGTATGTATGCTATAGCTGAACAATAAAATTTAATTACACTGAAATACTTGTGAATATATGTATTTTACAGATCTCAAAAATAAAAAACGTATGTATACATATACATGTAACAGATGGCAAAAATACAGGAATCAAGGACAGTTTTTTTGAATAACAAATATTTCTATAAATTTTGTTTATAAAAATAGGATTAGATACAAATCCTCATATATCAATGTCATCTTGCATGGTTACAGAGGTTTTTCAAGTGCATTATTGACATTCTACATGTATAATATATATGTACCGGTATATAATATATTTGCAAAGCTTCATTAATCCTTATAAAATTGAACTTATTTTTAAAAAATGGCTAAAAAGTTATCTTGAGAAATTCTTGCATAAAATTGCGCAATAACTATAATTAGAAATTTCATAGTTTACATTTTTTCTGACCTTTTAAGCGAACCATAACATACAATTCCTCTGAAAAAACCTACTGGCCTACATTGACCCACGTTTTTAACAGCAAGCGCTAAATTATCTGCAGCAGTTTCCTAGTACGGTATGTTGATGTACTTTCTAAAAGTAGCACCAATGTATGCTGATAACATTTTTTCCAGAATTTCTCTAATTTTTGTCTCCAAATTACCGTGCAATTTCAGTACATGCCTTATTGCTAGTTATTTCGTTTTAAATTATAAATGCATCGTTGTTTTAAGGATATTTGAAATTACTTTTGCATATCGAAATTTTACAAAGTTTTCAATCTGATCGTTCATTTTTTCCAGAATATCACGTCAAAATTCGCACATTTTCAACCTTTTTAAAATCTCGTAAGTAACATTTTAACGTGACATGTTATTTGTTTATTCTCCTAAGGTTTTCGACATGTCGCAAAAAAATCGAAATTTGCATAATTTAATGTCACATTTATTGTATTTTAATTAAATATACGTATATATTATCAACGTCAAACTTACAATTGTTATCAAACTCGCTAATAAGCTACTTTGTCATAGTTGGAATAGTTACTGAACGTTTATTTCTAATTCTGAATTTTTTTCAAATATGTAAGTTACATTTATTACAAAAACATGAATCCAAAAATAAATTTAATCTGTAAAACATATTATTGATAGGAAATTCGTATAGGTGTCAAGATCTTGAGTATCATGGGCATAATTCGAATACATTTTCAATCATGGCTAAAATTAATGATTGAAATAGTCATTTTAAAATTAAAATAACTAATTTAGTCTTTAATCGTCAATGATATTGTAGTAGTACAGTAGTCGCTGGATCAGAATAAAGCATTAGCCGAATAAAATTTTCAAACATGACTAGAATGAATAACTAAAATGGATGACTAAATAGCCTCGGAGGTGGTTTTTTCAATTTTCGACAGTTAAATTGATGACAAAATAGCCTCGGAACAAGGCAAATTTGTCGAATTTTCGACAGTTTGGCAGATTTTTCGACAATATTGCTGATTTTCATCACTTTTGAAAACTTTTCGACAGTTTTACGAATTTTCAACAATTTGGGGAATTTGTCGACAACTTTGTGAATTTTTGACAGTTTGGCAGATTTTTCGACAATATTGCTAACGTTTGACAATTTTGCTAATGTTCCACAGTTTTGCTAATTTTCGACAATTTCGAAAATTTTTAGACAAGTGCCAAATTGTGAGAAATATCGGAAAATTTCGAATAAAATTGCAAAAATGAGGAACATTTCCAAAATTTTCGAATATTATTAAAATTGAGAAAATTTGGAAAATTGTCGAATAATAGAAAAATTGACAAAATTGTTGAAAATTGCTTAGATAGTTTCCCAATTCAATACATGTGCATACTGTAGATACGAAGTTAGACAGTTAGTCGTTGCATATACGAGTTATGACTAACGAATATTATTCTAATTAATCTACTGTAGATTACGACTAATCTTTTTTTTTTTGAAGATTTACTCCCCACGGAAGTGGGGAGTGCGCCGCTAATGGATACGATGGATATCATCAATCGTAAGAGCCATGACTAATGACTAACCAAAATAGTCGTTAGTCATGCATTAATACATGAATGATTATTCGTTATAATATTGATTGATCAATCGACTAACAAATGCCCATCTCTGCTAGATGACAATGTGACGTGTTATGGATCTGTTGTAAGAAAAAATGTTGTGCCAACAAAATGAACAAAGTCAATTTTGGTGCTACCGGAAGCAGATTTGTTGACAAATTTTCATTTGTTTTTCGTCCTATATTTCAAAATTTCAAACACGAAGGACAGTTTCAAAGTTCAGAAAACAGGAATAGCTTTCAATGACATTTTGAAACGTGGGTATTTAGTTAGTGTATCGCTCATGGGAAGCTGATAGCTATAGTGTTGATATTTTTTTATGACATTTATTTATTACGAAATAGTCTTCGTTATGAGATTTGAATTTTATCGGTTCTTTATCGTTTTCAGCTGCAATACATTCTAACATTTTTTTTCTGCTAAATCCACACATCCCTAATAGTGCCAATGTCGTACATAAGCAAATACTTATGTAACCAGCATGTGCTCATCCTGACATCATGCAGAACTTAGACCTCTCAACTGTTTAACTTTTTATATTCGTGTTTGCTCGTCTTCTTGTGTCAATTTTGACAAGTTTGCAATAGAAAACGACAAATTACGTCTGTAAACGATGCCAAAATTTGAAAAAAAAAAAAAACGAATGCTAGTCTTGCTGCTATAATCCGGGACTTATAATTAAATTTTAGGAATTCCAAATGTTACTCTAAATTTGCCGACAACAGGCCGATTTTAAACTCATTAAAATATATTTGATTCATTTTTAAAATAAACATCAACAACCTATTTGCATGTATACTGAAATGTTCGACTTCTAATCCATTTATAATGTGCAGGAACATTCCTGATTGGATAGAATTACAACAGATAATCAAAATTGGCAACGCTGGATTTCGTACAAATACAGGACAATTTGAATTCCAACTTGACTACGAGACCACTGATAGTAGGGGCCGGTATACTCAGGCGGATGTTTTAAATGGCCTTTTTGAAAATCGTAAGGTCGCACGTGCAAAGGCAATACCATAGTTGTTTTTAAAATCGTCCGAGTACCCCCTATATATGATATATTACTGGTTATCAAAATAATTGAAATTGCAAAGGCAATCTGTATTGCCATAGAAACCTACAATTACAATACTTGCAATTTTTCAGACGTATATAGTAGATATGTACAGTGTTATATTCTGGCTCACAGATAATAAAGGAGCTCAGACAGAATCTTTACGAATCGCACTTTGGCCGTCGTGAAGTCACGTTTGTAAAATCGACACGCAAGTTTCTTTAAAAATTCCCTTAAGTTTAACGCTTTTTTTAAACCAATTATAGGGTATCGATTTTGCTAACGTGACTTTACTACGGCCAAAATATGGTTCGTAAAGCTTCTGTCTGAGTACCCTTGATATGACATACTGTACCATACAATTTCAGTTAGGTCATTCAGGTAACTTCCGTCCACATTCGTATAGGTTTTTGAGCGCGTTTCACAGCGGTTTTCAGGAACGGAAATTACTGAACAATCCGATAAAGTAAAAAAGTAAATAATATAGATAAGTGTATACCTATAGCTGTTCAGAATTTTGAAATCCTTAAAATTCTATTTAAAAAAAAAACAAAAACAACTTTAAGGTAATTAGCGTAGGATGTGTTTATAGGGAAAATTCTGACTGAATATATATAGGTATGATTGTGTAACTCATCATTACTCACCTTAAGTTGATGCAAACGTGAAGAAACACTGGCAATTAATTCATGTAAAATTTAAGAATTAGACATTTTGACTTAGCAGATCGATACATCATTTTTTTTTAAAAAATTTGACATTGACATAATTTACCAGACGTTGAACATTTTCAACCAAATGTAATTTTAAGAGTATACAGTAGGCCTATATGTGCTAGTGATAGAGCGCAGCAGAAGTTCGCTGTTTTAACTTGACAAGTAATTAACACATGTTGTACATGCAGTGTATATCCTATTTCTTAGGAGTGCAATAAAGTGGACCACACACGATGCTATTTGCTGACGATACGAGGTATGGCCCATCTTACATTACAGCGTTTATGCAACATATACACAAAAAGCGTTCCTAAACCTGCTGGGATGGACTCCATCAGTAAAAGTATCATGTCCACAAACTGAGTGAAACATGCGCATTTTTGACAGCAAGTTGACACGATTTAACATGTCAAATAGTTTGTGTCATTTATACGTGTTATTGCGAAACATATCACCATTCTTGATATCATTATTAGAAAAGATTTGTCTATTTGGAATAAATCCTTTACATGTAAATTAACACTGCATGGATTTTAATGAAATTTGTTGGAAAAATGCTTCCATTATTCCTGAAAAAAATTGCAGGGGCTTAAAATTTCAAAGCAAAGATGGTCTCCGAGGAGATAGTGGCTCAGCAGTGGTCTGGCGTTCGTTTTGTTTTAACTTTCGAAGGCTTTCCGGAGCAGAAAGTTATGAATGTTTAAGGTCCTGAGTATTGTCCAAACGTTCGGTCTATCATTGGATTGAAAAGTTCAGAAATGGCCGGACAACTGCGGAAGAGGCTCGGAAAAGGGAACGGTCAGTACTGTACATGCATGTGTCAGAAATGTTGATTCGGAAGCTGAAATGCATCTCCCAAAATGGTTTCTAAATGCTTTTATCATTGAATTCATTCAATGCTTGTAGAAATTCTATCAGTATGTACTGCTAACATTTTCATTATGGTAATTTAGCAAGTTTTTCGTCTCTTAAAACATTTAAAATCAATGAACTTTATTATATTGGCACCTTATACTTTTTATTTCTAAAATGGATTATGACTTAGAAAGTAAATTCGAAAATCCATATATATATATATATATATATAGATTTTAACTTCTTTTTTCTAAATTTTCCATTACTATTTAATACTAATAATCATAGCTTTATTCCGTGAAAGGAAACGGAATAGTTAGCATATCTACATGACAGAGTACCTCTTACACCTACCCAAGGCAAAATTGCAGAATACAAAATTAATTGGTACAGAGTTACAGTTAGTTCTATTAACATGACAGTATAGTGTTAGTAGCCTACAAGTTAGTTTCCACGGTATTAGAATGCAATTTTTACACAGTTTGACATACTCACTGTTTGCAGCTGGGAGTTAACAAAATATTACTCTATAATAATGGTTTTTATTTCCGCCCTATATACAATAGCGGTCCGCGAAATATTTCTCCTATTTTCACCAATCCCATGGTGCACTGATTTAATACCTCTGGTTAGAAACTTTCAAAAATTGCGGGAAATGTATCGCTATATAAATATTCCCCGACTCTTAGATGTCCAGAACTTCAGAGTAATGCTTTTTTTTTTTTTATAAAATTATGCAAACTTCATGTACATGTACACGTAGTTTCACCTAACTTGGTTAAAAACTTTCAAACAGGATTAACCTGCGGTATAACCCGACCCAAATTAGATGTTCATAGTCTGGATGTTCAGAACTCAGCTGTCAGAACTCAGCTGTCAGAACTACTGTATATAGAGCAATGTTTCTTACACTAATGTTACTTGAGTTTACCAGTTCATATTTGACAGTACATGTAAGGGTTATGTTTCCATTCACAAGCAGCAAACATAAAAATATTAAAAAAGGCACTTACATGTCCTGTGGGATGCTTAGTGTCTCTTGGACTTAGGTCATGCGTTCGAGGTAATCCTTTGAATAAAGTGAATGTTCATTTCCGAAACGGTTGCGCTCCATGTGGCAAGTAAGTTTCAAATTGTGCCGAGGAAACTACGAATTTGTACGAGTGAATGTTTAACAGCGTCAAATCTGCCCCGACTGCCGTCCCGTTCGCCAATGAGAGGCGGCAATATCAAGGGCAAAACTTTTGTGATTATTACATCGTTGAATCCCCGCGCAACAAGTGGATTCGCCCTCTGCAACAAACACCCTCATTGTTCAGCCCTCGCAAAACCCATCTCGTGTTGCGCTGCCATTCATAACTTTTGCATTGTTTGAAAACGGTCGAATTGTTGACATTTGTCTTTTCGAGATGTTTATTTGGCTGCAGATATCGAGCGATTACTATATAGCGAGAGGCTGGAAACCGAACTCTTCCGGTTCGATCTGCATGTTTTGTTTTGGGGAGGTGGTCCTTATATAAACCCGGAAAACTGAAATCCCCGTATCCGCGGTTTGGACATACAGGCAGCATATAGGGTACCCCCCTGACCTGGAAAACCAGGACAATTCAGGGAACTTGAAAATGTCTGGAAATATCAGGGAAAGACTTATTTTGAAAAAGTCAGGGAAATTCAGCGTATTTATGTTGTCACTATCCAAAATTAACACTTCAACGTGCATGGATTTTGCCAGCACAAATTTTCAAAATTGTCAAGTTTCCGAAGGGAAATTTACACATTTTGTTTTACAATTTAATTATCGAGGACACATTTGGAACTTTCTCCGAAGACAAACATGCAAAATATTTGAAATTTTCCGAGTAAAAATTTTCAAAATTTGCAAACTTTTCGTAATACATATTGGCAAGATTTCCAACTGTTTCCGAGGACAAATCTGCCACAAAAAACTACAGTTTCCGAGCAAAAATTTGCAAAATTGCCCGCTTTTTGCGAGCACAAATTTGCGAAATTTTCAACTGTTTTCGTGTAATTTGTAAAATTTTCAACATTTTCTCACGAAAAATTTGCAATACTCTTAATCTTTTCACTTTTCAGAGTACAAATTTTCAAAACTTTCTCAACTATTCCGAGTAGAAATTTGTAAAACTTTCCATTTTCGAATATGAATTTATAAAATTTTCAATACTTTCTCATGCTAATTTTATACAAGTTTCCTATGTTAATTTTTACATTTTTGAATATTGTTGTGTGTTGATTTGGAAAACTTGTGGTTAATTTTGGCATATTTCAATTTTGGCATTATCAGTCAGAAAAATTTTTTTCCCGGAAAAAATCCAATATTTATAAATTTTATATAAATCGTTTGAATCAGCCAGATAAATAAACGAAGAATGTACAGTTGAACTCGGATATGTGAAAACCTGTCCGGGCAAGGAATACTGCACTTATCCGGTTTTCTATTTATACGGATTTTGCATAGAAGCGCTTAGTTTATGCTCAGAGCAATCGAGTAAGTGGTAGCTTAATAACTTCGTCTCTTTAACAAATATTTATTGTAATTTAACAAAGCTCTTACAACGAGAAAAAAACAATTTTAAAATAGAATATGAATAATCCGATAAGTTGAAATTGTTTCTCTATACATCAAAATCGTACCAAGAAGTTACTACTATAGAACTTATTATCTCAGTTTCCATGCTCAGAGCAGTAAAAAGCTTAAACTGCAAGTTGCACACGCCTTTATATGTTTGAGATTTTAAAAAAAAATTGTGGTACTTGTTGATGGTTTGCATTTGATTCATGCAAGTTCACTTGTGTACAAAGTGTCCACTGTATAGTAGTACTCAAAGTGAATCTATATTGTAGATTAAAAGGACTGATTTTCTCTTATCCGTGTATAATTGAATACAAATGATGCACCTCAGGCTTGCTAAAAATGTTCACTTGTCAGGGTTTTACATTTAAACGGTTTTCACGTATCCGGTTTTAATTTAACACACAAAACATCTTTAAAAAATTCAGGATTTGAACATTTGTTTCAATTATCAGGCTTTTTCATTTAAGCGGGTTTTACTTATCTGAGTTCTACTGTACATGTCCACTTTCATGGGTGTAAAAACATTTATGTTTACGGTTTATCTTAAGTTTATCTAAGTCTTACTTTCTGTTCTTAGGAAGGCCTTTTTTATTTGGAAAAATTCGCTAATTTATCTACATGTAATTTGAGTGTTGTGCCCCGCATCACCTTAGCATTGCAAATCTCTGTAATTTTTATTAGACAGCAAAGAAAATTAAACTATTGTCTGAAATAAGGTTTTGTTCAATATCAATTTAGTACATTTGGAAATTTTGATTTTTTTCTTTTATAATAGGATCACTGATGCAAGCACAATCAATATTGTCAGCACTAATGACGGCATGCTTAACCACGCCCCAGTAATATATTGATTCCAAAATCCGGATTTTCAGCATTACTGAAGACCATCATTTCACGTTTTTTCACCCTGCATGATCCTTCTTACTGTCAGTCTCAAAAAGTATTGACAGTATTATTTATCGTGAATACATTTGGGCGGAATATCTGGTAAGTGGGTCGCTCACAGTATACGAAAGGGTACGTTCACCACTAGCTTATTTTTCGGCGCCTGTTTTCAGTTCCCATTTTGTCAGTTTTCAGCTGCTTTTTTTTCGAGCTTACAGTAGGTGTCCACAATGGGCTGATATCAGCGTGATTTTCAGTCTGCTTGGTGACGTCACTGCATGCGCTGTTCAAGTTGAAACATTCCGTTGAAAAAACTTCTTGAACATGCGCAGTAATGTTTAGCATCTCAGTTTGAGCTCAGGACACGTTTAGTAACATTTTTTAAGTATAACTGCAGCACAAAATGTCATATGTGTGTTTATAACAATACTTGACCATAACGTGTAGGTGCACATAATTATATATCTGATAAGATTATCACATGAACTGATATCAACACCATGCATAACACCCTCTAGTCAAAAGTGTGGGGGTTGTCCTTTTCACAAAATCAATTCAGGTTTCGTTGCATTGTTACTGTGTTTAATCAATTCTATTATTATTAAAATATCTATGTATACAGCAATATGACTTCAGAAGCATATTTTGCATTTTTAAAACTACCTTAATCGCAGTGTTTCGAACTTTCGATAACAAATGTATATATAATGCAAAATAACCATACGAATTTCTACGAGGTCGATGCACTTCCAGATTTTGTCAAGTTATTATGCAGTTGTATGTCATTGACGCCATTTTCCTATAAACATTATCCAGTAGCGAACAACGATGAATAAAATATTTTTACTCCTGAATATTAATAAATGGTTTATGAATGCGTATTTTAGAAATGATGCCGGAATCCCCAGCGACGATACCCAAGCCGCCCCAGTTTTGCTTTGTTCCGACTAATTCAATCGGTATCTTTTACATCCGTTTTTGGTTTTGAAACTTTTGTTCGGTTTTTTTTTTTGTCGTTTTTGTCTTGTTTATACACGAAAACAGTGCTTCAGTCTTCACTGAAATTCTACGAGTTCGGATGCATTCTAACCGACTGCTGCTTCGCAAGATTTTCGTAACGAAGTTTGCGAAATCCTACAGTGATGCTGCGAAATTGCTCAGTCAGATTGCTTACTACTAACCTTAGCAGCCATCTTGGGGCTCTTGTCTTTCTCCTTATTTGCGATTCAGTTAGGGCCCAGAGCGCCTTTATGCTGACCAAAGGTAGCATGCACCCCACCTATAAGGGCTTCATCAGTTTCGGCAAAACGGTAAGAGAAAACATTTATATACATTTATAACTCAAGTCACAATTTTTCACGATTTACTATTGATATTTTTCAAATGTTTGAAAAAAACACGAGTTGTGACCCATATTGTGTGGGACATTACATAACTTAGATTGAGATTGAAATAATGTGTACTGGTAGATCCCTAGTTTACAGCATATGTCTTCTATAGTTCAAATAATTCCGAGTTAAGTTGATATCTGCATGACTAAAACAAAATCCTGGCAATTAAATGCCAATATACAGTATCTTTGTTGATCTCGCAAATTTTCAAAAGAAATACAGTATGAGTCAGGTAACACGGGCCGTTGAGGATCTTGAAGTGGAAACTTTTTCTGTTTGTAGAAATACTTGCATGTATAGATTGCAAAAAAAATAAGAAATGTTACATTATTTTATTAAAACAAGCCATATTAAAAGCAACCATGTCTTTTTGAAAACTCATCATTTGTAAAAAATCGTGAATGATGTTTGAAGAAAAGGAACGTACATGTATTTGTTAACCACCAAAGTTGCCCAAGAGTAGATTCTATAAAAATCAAATAACGGACTGTTCAGGAAGTTACAGTAATGTATTTTTTTCTTAAATTCATATTTTTATCTCAATATAAAAGACGCTTGTCATGCTCGCCAAAGATACATTCAATTGGAAGGCCGTTGTCACCATTGGCAATTGGTTGGCACTGTCATGCTGCTTGTACAATGGAGCCAATGTTGACTAGTGGGTGGGTGATCAATCTTATAGGCACGTGTTCATCATTGAAATAACCAAAAAAGAAAGACATTTCGAAAAATGTTTTCGAAAACATCCAGGAATTTTTTATAATTTCTTTCAAAATATCAAAATGCTTCATAATACCAATTTTACATTTCAATTTCATCAAGTGGTAGGGAGTTAAGATAATTATGTTGCGAGTTCTGCATAGGCCCTACCAATATTTATTTCATCTCTGTGGCGAGAAATTAAGGTAAATTTGTGACTTTAGTAATTCAGCGTATAATAACTTAGTATAAAATTAAGTGTTGTTCCAAAACAATTGAAAGTAATGTAAGCAAAGAAAATGAACTTGTTGTAGTTGTAAGGGTTTACTAAACATTGTTTAAGATATCTAACTTATAAGTAGTTCGTTCATGTAACATTTTTTAAAATGTTTTAATTCAGAAATTTGTTTCACAATATGTCATTCGTTTTTAATTATACTCAGCTCCTGATGAAGGCCTAGTGAAGAAATGTTAAAATGAAATAAAATATTGGTAGTGCCTATGAACTCACATCATAATTATGTACATTTTACAATTAGGTAATTTAGGGTATTCTTTGATTGCGACGGCAAAGGTAAAACTTTTCCACGTCTGAAATGTTGTTTGGTGCAAGGCAGAACTTGGCATAAATCAACTGGTAATGGTCTCCAATACCAGCATCAATATTAGAATAGTACAAATTAAGTGTACAATGACAGGAGAATTTGTAAATATATACAGTATATTGTCCTTGTGGAATGTTTGAAAGAGGAGATTGTCAATTATTCCCAAAAAAATTTTAAGGTATCTGCAAATTTAGAAAAGGGTGCATGAAGCTTGCAAGTGTGCACTTAATTGGGATCACTTTTGTTCATATCTTCACTTTGCCCGCAACGCCACCCATTGACACGTTGATCAAACATGTAATGATTCAACTAAAGGAATTTAAAAGTATAAACTCCATTTAAAAGCACCCAGCATGGACACCTCCGTTGGAAAGGAGTATGACGTCATAATTACATTGTGAATGTATGCTTTATGTATGCTGTGATGCAGGTGTATGAAAAATTGCTCTCACTATATAAATTTATAATATCATACTATAAATGAAAAAAAAATCTAGAAAATATTTATTTAGCTTTAATTCTCCGAATTTTTAACCTTCATTAATCAGAAAAAGTTCGTATAACTATTTAACGTTTTTATTACCCGGTCAGTTGTGTAACTATATACCAATCGTAAGAAATGTACGTTCGAAGTACATTCAGTAAAAGTACCATTTTTTAACGATCTAAAAATATATCAAACAATATATGGCTGACAGCTTAAAGCTGGCTCCCTAACAAGAGGACGTCCTTTTTGAATGGCCCCTTTTTATTTCTGACATCCCGGCACTGTCTACGTGGTTATCAGCATAAAACAACATTGGCTATCCACTCGCTAGTCGTAAAGTTGTCGCTGCGAAGATGAACTTGAGCAAAACGCGGAGTGACCATACTGATATTACGTATACTGTATCTTTTCCGAGTAAAAATTCACAATTTTAAAAATTTACAGAGGATAATTTACAAAAAATGTTCAGTATTTTTCAGAGACCAAATTTCAAACGTTTCCGCATTTTCAGGGGATAAAATTAATTTACAAAAAGTTTAGGAATTTTTCAAAAAATTAAACAATTTCTTTGTAGATTATGAAAATTATTCCTAATGGTCATTGGTCAATTTCGCAAAATTTCCCACCTATACTTACAAGCAAAAAATTCGGGCCTCCTGCATGTATTGACCAAAGCATTGTTTTGTCCAAAGTTTGAAAAAATGCACATTGAAAAGGGGAAAATTAGCAAAATTGTAAAGGTTTAATGATCAAATTTGAAAAATTGAAAAAAAATATGGATAGTAGGCCTATTGATAAAATAAAACATAAAAACTTGGATTATTTTTGCTAAATTGAACATTAAATACATGGAAAATTCGACAAAATTGAAAAATTCAAAATTAGGAAATTGTGCAGTTATTGATCAACAAAAAACGTGGCCAATTTTGAGAAATTGAAGATTTAAAACAGAATTTTTTAAAAAAAATTTTGTGAATATTTGCGAAATTTAATATTGATAACATATGAACATTTTTTCAAAATTAATCAGTGACAGTGTTTTCTTAGATATTTCATATCCAACTTCCTTGATTATTCCATGTTTTTAAACAATTTTCCTGATTAATGACAATGTCAAAATTGACATATGCCAATGTTGTCGTGTCCATGATTTAGCAAAATCTACCAAGGACAATATTCAATAAATACAAAACCTACTAATGACAATTCTTCATATTTTTAAACATTTACTTGTACATAAGAACGTTTTTAAAATGTTACAAAATTATGCAATTAGAAAAATCTGTAATTGAAAAGTTTGCAAATTGAAAAATTCTTGCCACAGTTGACTGTGGCAAGAAAAAAAGAGTAACCAACTTGCAGTTTCTGGCCAAAAATCAGCATTTTTTCTTCTCTGAAAAACGACAATAGATCAATGGTGCGATTTTCATATTACTTTCAAAACAAAAAACGGACATTTTTTCGGAATTTTTTAGTCAAAAATAGGAAATGTTTAAGAAAAAAATAGACATTTTTCTGACGTAAGTATGTAACGTAATACATGTATATATTGCAAACAGGGAATTTTTTTAAATTGTAAAAATTTTACCTTTATACAAAATACAAGTGTATGATGTGAGACTAGCAACAGTTTTCGGTTAGTGCTGGTCAGTTGTAATAACACTCGATAAATAGTTGCTTCTTATAAACAGAATTGACTTGCTGGCAATAGTAAGAACTAAGGTATAAGAGTACATGAATTTTCGCCATGTAGCAAAATGGTCTTTGTCGCCCTATATGCCCTAATTTAAACAACCAATAGAATTGTTTCGGAAAAAGACATTTTTGATGATTAGAACAATTGTGATATATTTTGTATAGATTTTCGATGTTTTCTAATCTTTTCACATTAATGTGCCAAAGAATTCTGGGAAAGGAGGCAGATTTGCCACCCTTATACAAAGCACATCTGGCTACCCCACTTGGGCGACCTTTGGAAATACTAAATTAGTGGCTAAATTCGTGCATTGGTCATTGATTGGGGTAACTGACACCGTCATTTGCCGAGGACCCTAAATGGCTGAGGCTCTTTTTACTGTGTAGAGTACGGTAATAAAACAACAGTGAACCTTAGAGAATTGGGTTACATGTAATGATAATGATAACTGAAGCCATTAAAAAGATTCTTTTCTTCATGGAAGCCCAAATGTATTGTAAATTTATCAAACTTCGATTTTTTTTCTCCAGTTATAGAGAAATAGAAAAGTAATTCAGCAGTTTGTTATACAGTTTGGTCGGCCAACCGGATATCATTTCCCTTTCTTATTTTATGAAAAGCAGCAGGCTATTACGAAACGCGAACTGGAGAAGCCCCCCGGGGTTTCACAAACTGTTGTTATTTACCATCAGTTGTAAAAAGTGTTAGTTGAACAGCTTTCAAAATAAGACAAGGGCAACGGAAGATGATTACTCAGAGAGAGAGACGGCGACAAGGGACCTGGGGACTTGTCGCCCAGTTTTTTTAACAAGCACGTTATTACAGGAAAAAAATACCCCGCCTCTTAAAAAAAAAAATAAAACTACAGTATACTTTTTTTATTTATAAATTATGACGTTCGTATCAGCAACTGTGCACGTTTCATGTAAGACCACGAACGAATGGTTTGAATCGGCTAAATCTGTCTTTATTTCTTGGCACGGAAAACCTATCAGACATGAAAGCTCATGTCACGGATGCGAGATATTCTTAAACAAAGAGCACCCCATTTAAAACGTAAAAAACCACCCTTCCGAACGGCTTTATAAATTAAAGTGCAGTAATTTCAGTACGATATGATTAATTCGTGGTACTGTATTGATCTAGAGTGATCAGGCAAGAAAGATATCTGCCCAAAAGTATTTCGAAAACGTCATATTAATGTAGTTTATCATAACAGAATGCGGTTATATAACCACACTATCTTTCACAACAAATCAGTTGTCCAACATGATTTGTTATGAAACGGTAAACATTGAATCATCGATCGTATCAACGTTTGTGGTGGTGTCAAATCGATTATTCGCAGGATTTTTATTATGATTTTTTAAAAAAAAAATTATTATAACAAATGTAGTGATAATTTAACATCGAAAGAGAAACTTTTTATTTCACGTTTACATTTTCTGTTTAATTTATCCCAAGTTAGCTTATTTCTAAAACGGGAAATGTAACAATCGATAGGGCAAAATCGTAGGAAAAAATGTATTTGTTATCAAAGTATTAATTCCATGGGGCACTTTCTCGATATTAAGTTCAGCACCAATTTAACCGAAAGTGGTCTTATTCCCATTTCCCAGTTCGTGTTGACTAGTGTTCATTGTGTTTACATGCAATTTTTGAGCACGACGTGGTTTATACCATGTCGGCTCATATTCTTTTTGTTGTTAAACCTACGACAGGGGCCAAAAATGTTCCTATTGTCATTGTATAGATGAGAATACAGGAATCAGTGTTCATTGTGTTAACAGTTTTAGAACATGCCGACTTGTGCAATATACATGCAGCCCATTTAATATCCCATTATTGAGTTATTCTAAGAACATAGGTTAAAACCTGAGAACTCACTCTTACGTGCAGCAATTCCCCTTATCCTATTCATAAACAGATATACATGGAACCTGATCGCTATCTGTAAAATCATAACTTTTGCCAACCCTCGTGACCCCGACTTCTCCGAAAAACTCGACTTAGGGATGCTGACTCGAGACGAAAAAAAATCCATTGACCATGATGTTTGAAAAATTATTTTTAAAAAAAGTGTCGATCACCCTCTCTACACACAGGTGCCATTGAGAAACATAAATAGGCAAACATCGCCTCAAGAGAATGACTCAGTCATGGCAGACATTTTGGCGCCTCAACACGGTGCCAAATTGTTTTCACCAATAGCAAAAAAGCGTAACCGACGACGTCTTCAACCCACCCCACTCTCTTCTTAGTCTTCAATTGCCCCTCCCCCTTGCCTCCCATGTTCCCCCATTCCCCCTCAACGAACCCATTACCATGACACCCACGTGTGCCTAGTCACCTCTTTTTTTCAGCACCCAAAATGCATTTCATTTAATTGAAGATGTTTTTCCCGAAACCGGAAAAAAAATATTGGGCAGGCATCAATTACGGTCACGCCAGGATAAACAGGCTGACATTTAGAAAGAGAGACAGGTATCGCATTTGTGGACATCCTGTAATCTGTCGATTTCCTAGTAAGGCACGATGGATTACGGAGCACCGCAGGTTGTTCACATAAAAGGTCTGCCCTACTTTCGAATGCCTTTGGCACAGATGTCCTATACAGTAACTGCGCGGTTAGAAGCCTACGAAACTGTTCGATTTTTCAGCAAATAAAACCCGTTGATATTTCCCCGATGACTAACAAATTGCCTCGATCATCTGTTATTATTACAATGACGCTAGCTATAGGCTCAGCACCAAACATACAGAATGAACTAGTAGGATGACGAGGATTACCTAATCAAAATATTCAATTACCATTTGAACATTCCCGGCAGACATGACGCAGTTTGGCAACAATGACGAGGTCTGTGAACCCACAACGTTAGATGTCCTGGATCTGCCACAACATTCTAAGACAGGATAACCCAAACAAACAACGATTTGTGTCCGCCGCAAATTGTCTTCAGTGAAACTTTCATTGATCACCTGCCCAAAAATGACTCAGACAGTAAATGACAATACTTAATGTCTCGTAAAACAGCAAGAAAAAGTGTTTAATGATGGTATTTTTATGAGTATAGATGACCTGGATTTGCCAGTTACCTGCCATAACATTCTAAGATAGGGTAACCCAAACAAAAAACGATTTGTGACAGCCGCAAATTGTCTTCTGTGATCAACTGTCCACAAAAATGAGACAGACGGCAAAGGGCCTAGATAATGTCTCTAAAACTAGAAAACGTGTTTAATAATAGTATTTTCGGAGACAAACTCTGCAGTAGAAGGCTACTTTTGGTCTTGGTCTGTCTAAAGACCAAAATAAACAACGATTTGTGATAAACCACATTGTCTTCAGTAAAACTTGCATTGATGAGGCAGACAGCAAATGGCAATACAGCTGAACTGCCTCGAAAACACCCAGAATAGAATTTTACAGGCAGTATAGGAATAGCTACATTGTTAAAAATCAGATTAAAGTTGAGATAATTACCATACATACATGTTCATGAATGGTATATTATTATTGGAGAGACTTAAATAATCTTCAGTTAATTTTCTGGCGCAGAACTGCTTTATTAAATAAAGAGATTTTTGTGTGCAAAACCTTGAATAATTCAAATGAGTTTATTTGGAGTATACAATTAGCATTTCGGGGAATATACGCCTAGGCACACTTTAAAAAAAAAAAAAAAAACACGAACATTTGCGCTCGAATAAACACATTAAGGGGGGTTTACAAAACGGATGTTGAGGAGGGATAAAAAAAACGTAAATTAGCCATGCAACCAATGAAATTTGGCTCAGGTGAGTCATGCTTATGAACATTTTTAGGAGCAAAGATTTTCGTGCAAGTCAGCAGTAGGCTTAGACGAGCAAAAAAAGTTTTAACAACACAAGTATTAAAAGGGAGAAGGGGATTTTAATGCAAAGCATAACTATAGGCACGTGTCGTACGAAATATTTTCCAACTGCAAGTCATGTGGTATGATCAAAAGGGAGTGTATCCTGATGGATAAAAATGCATATGATATAAGATTCAAGAATTTGAAGTTGACGGATACAAAAAAAAATGCCATATCCTTAGCCGTTCACCTGAGATTCAATTCATCATTGATGAATTCTGTTCGGCATAAGAAGATAATAAGCCTTCCTTAGTGTTAAACGGGAAATGCAAACAAAATTACCAACATCCTGCATGTTACTTGTAATATAAGGTCAAATACCTTCATCTGTGGGCGCAGAAAACGCCCGCAATCAACATCATTCCCTTCTCCAAACCATCACTTTTCTATTTGAAGGTGTATGTCCAAAGAGTAGGGATGTTCTGCAGTGCTTTTATTTTACCCGCAACAAATGCTATATTTTTGGGGCAAACCCAACAATTGTGGGGAGAAAGCGTTCATCAGACGCTTTGTCCAAAATAATTGGCATTTGGTGTGGTAGGGCCTCATCGGAAAAATGGCCGTGCTTGGAGTACTACGAGTGCTTGAGGCTAATTTCCGAGAATACGCGAGCCATTCTCATGGTGCACCGATAACATTTCAACCTGGTCTTAGTGGGACCAATTGAAAGTCCCAGAGGAGTTATTTTGATTATAACTTTCTTATAGCACAACCCACCACTGTACAAAATTTCAATGGCACACGAAGATCTTTTACCCCGCTAGCTTTCACTGATCACAAAAGAAGTCGCTGGAGCCGAACATTCAGGCCCAAAAACTCGCCCACCCCTCCCCCTAAGACGAAGAGACCTACTCCCAAAAAACAGGCTTCGTCTCCTTTGTAATCGCCACGGGTCACTGTAGGTAGGAATTTTCAAGCAGGTGCGAGCCGATGACTCACCATCATTTTTCTGCAGGGCATTCAAGACTTCCAAAAGCTAACCAACTTTTAAAATGTCAAACCAACCCCACGGCTAAGGAAACGAGCAGTGGGGGGTTTCAAATAGCACCTGACGTGCACCCAAAGCCCTAATAACAACCTGGGGTGAGTCCATTACTCTCTAATTTTCAGGTTTTGCGGGCATCAACAAAATAATAAAAAAAACTATCCAAAATGGAGGGTCGAACCAGCAGCGATTTCAAAGAATTGAAAACTTGCATGACACTATTTATTCGGGAAGAGAACGGTGTAAATGACTTGTGTGGGTCAGAAGATATTTTCTGAGCGACACATGTAAGCAACGATCATCTCGAAAAATCCCGCAGCTGGCCTAGACAACAAACAGTTACGTGAAATTCTGAGAAATCAAAGTAAAAAGCAGAAAGTAGGCTGATCGATTAATCGATCACTTAAGTTGCACACAGGCCTTACTCGAGCCATGCTTTATCGTTTTAAAGTACTCGATGGCAGGAGTCGAGCTAGACAAAAAAAAATTAGAAATATCAATTTTGAAATAAATTTCTGACAAAATTGCTTACCGAAAATGACAATTTGTTATTTATTAGTTATACCCCGATTTTCCGAAACGAGAAGGAAGGTGCAACACACATGTTAAAAGCTGATATGGCGTCAACGATTCTATTTACGATTCTAATATTAACATTTTACAAGTGAGCCGTGCTTATAACAAGACAATTGTGAGAAAATAAAAAGGATATTGTAAATTTTCCCAGTTTTTTTCACAAGCTCGTATTTACTTGCATCACAGCTACGTACGCTATACAAGTTTATTTTGCCCTGTGGTTTAGGTACATGTAATAAAAATAGGCTACTCGAGGATGGAAACGCAGTGTTCATTTTATCCAGAAGTCAATGGAAATTATGTTGTCAAAATATCCAGAAAAGTCCATGACATTTAGCTTTTCAAAAATAAATAACTTGAAATTCAAGCTACCCTCTACTTGATGATGGAATGAATTAACAGGGTTCCCCCAGAAATTTCATTTTCACCTTCCCTGACTTTTCCAAGTTTTTTAAACAAATTTCCCTGACCAATGACAATGTCAACATTGACATATGCCAATGTTATCCACAGTTTTGAAAAATCCACACAGGACAATCAATATTCAATAAAATTTTGTGAATTTGCCTCGGAAAACGTGGACAATTTTGCAAGTTCGTCTTGGGAAAAGATCAAAAATTTTCCAAATTTGTCCTTGAAAACGGTTGGCAATTTTACAAATTTGTACTTGAAAACTGTCGAACATTTTGTAAATTTGTAATCGGAAAACGTGGAAAATTTTGCACGTTTGTCTTCGGAAAAGATAGAAATTTTCCAAATTTGTACTGGGAAAATTTTAAAAAATATTTGCAAATGGGCCCTGATCTAACCACGTGGAAACATTTTTTTTGGATTGTGACAACATTTATACGTGAATTTCACTGACCTTTTCAAAATAAGTCATTCTTCCCTGAAATTTTCAAAACAAGTCATTCTTCCATGACATTTTTAAAACAAGTCATTCTTCCATGACATTTTCAAAAAACAAGTCATTCTTCCCTGACATTTCCAGGTTTTCGTAACTGGGGGAACCCTGATTAAGATACTTTACGAGCATGCAAACAAAGTTTAAAAAATGAATTAAGGTGCATCAAGAAGTTTTTTTTTTTATAAATATTTAAATGCTGGCAATTTTCTCAGCTGGCTTACTGTCCTTGCACAAAGTAAGCCAAGCCGTGCCTACTGGTGCAACACAGTCCAAGGAACTGTAACAGTACAAACTACTTGAAGTATACATGCCAGCCTAACTTCGCTGACAATTGAACTGTAAATTATATTTCAGCTAACTGGCTAACAGCATTTTCAATTTGCGATAATGCGGCCACAAATAAATTCCAAATAGGGGGGAGGTCACGCATATTCCTGCGTTGCTTCGTATTTAATACCAGTCCAGCAGAAGAATGCGCTGATTTTGATAAAAACTGGCCAGAGCCGGATATGCATTGTAACTTGGTTCCGTAATTCCTCGAATATCAATGCAGCCTTTACATGCAAGTTCGCAGTTAAACGTGAAAAAAACTGCGATGAACCGTGGTAGTATCCTGAACAGCATATATCAAAGCTGGATTGAAATGCCTTCCAGATAAAAATCTGATTTGAAACTGTGCCAAAGCACCTATCCGAACAGAGGAAGCGGGCGAAGCAGCAAAGCACATAGGGGGGGTAATTGTCCTATAGCACTACAATCGGGTGTAAACGTCCCCTTGAAATTAAAATATTAGCGTTAATATTTGGACGTGCATGCGTGAACCCAGGTTTTTCACCCCGTACGTAAAATAAAAAGTGTTACCACAAACAGACAAACGTTACCAAAACAAGGAAATTAAGCGTCGCCATTTTATACCAAACCATGAAATTTCAGACGTACCGCTACGGGGGTACCAACATCTGCCACCAGGCTATTTTTATTAAGTCGCATGTCCTCGCCAACTAATTAAGCAATAAATAACATGCGGTTTTTTTTTAATTAAGTTGCGCAGAAGGCTCGAGAGCATTCACTTAATACGAATATAAACACACGCCCTGCTCGCGTAATCTCCCCTTAACTTTCCATTTCTGTATCTGCCAATCGAGCCAGCCTCGCGTTATCACGAAATATTGCAGGAGGGTTATATCGTATTGATTGTATACAACGTACGATTATCAAATACAGGCTTTTCAGACCGAACGAGCGTGGGAGTACGAAAACTGGAAGACGAGCATACATTTCGCCGATATCGCCGTGACCCGATAAAAAGCAATTTTCCAACCATGCACTTTTCTGACGATGAAATTTGGTTGGTATTTTTCCCCGAAGAAATGCGCGGAGTGGAGCTGATATAACGTGTTTTCGCCTAGCAAAGCGCGGATCTCTAATGGAAAAAAACAATCAAAGTTCAGCAAAAAAATCTGATGTTATGATTTCTTGGAAAGTCGTGCGTGCAGGCCTATTAAAATGCCGTTAGATAAAAAGAGGATGAACAGAGCCATGAAGCCGCGTGAAGACTTGAACAGCTAGGAGCTTGAGATACACAAATTAATTAATCTGTCAAGTTTGAATTTCTCCCTTGGCTCTTATTAATGGCCAGAAATAAAGTTAATTACCATCCATTAAATTTATCCGAAGATGAAGATGTGGTTTACTTAGCGATCCCTGCAATTATAGTAAATCCACGCAGACTTATTATACTATTTAATTAAATTTAGCTGAGGTCCAGTTACAGTGATATGAGCATGCAATCCAGGAACGTTTGCTACATATGCTGTATTTTGTTTTGGAAAAAAAAAATGGACATGATATACCTTTTAATGTCAGTAATTTGTCGACAATCACCCACCTATAATACTTATACCACGAATTTAAATTCGTTCAAGTATATTTTTTTGAATTTCCCTGAAACGTGGATAAACATAATGCATGTTTGCTGAACATAGAAATTCAGCGAAAAATTATGGAAAGTCACACAACTGTGTGACAATGGAATAAAATGGCACGCTTCAACATTCAGGGTATTCTTGGAAGTCGTTGGCACAATCCTGATTTCGTATGAACGGAAAAGGTTAAAACCATGCACTATTAAACAAACACTAGAATTAAATGAGATACATTACTGTACTGGATGTTTCGTGTAGATTTATACTGTACCTCACAATTACTGATAATAAATTAATGAACATGAACCAAGATAAAATTATAAAACAAGATAACTTAGGATAACGAATACCGTACTACTAAGTTCGTATTAATGAAATCAGAAATCACTTTCGATCGATACTTTGACCCACAGAAGCAAGTACATACAGGTACCTGACTCGGGTTTCTGTAGGGTCACTTAATAAATAGTTCATTTCAACTAGTTTTTATTGAAAAATTGTATAACCTCGAAGTAGGTTCACGCGTATCACATTTGTAGGCCTACTACTTTGATGTTAGTCGATAGTTGCCCGATTAGCCAGTTAACCGTGTATATTAACACATATAATGAATAAATACTATCATTCCTCATAAGGATCGATGAGGCTATCCCTGATAACAGCAATGGAAAATAATGCAGTTTATGTCCATGTCATTTTATCTGTATTTTATCACACAGCCCAGCCGTGAACACCTGAACGTGCTCATTTTAAAGAAATTTTCTTTTGACACATTTAAAGACTTCATCGAAAAACCTATTTTACCTTTCCTCCTTTTTCGGCGAAAAAAAAAACTTCTTAATTTTCACTCGATGACCAGATAACCGAATCAGGTCAAGACAATGCGAGTATATATGGTTCAAAGCTGAAAATTGGCCAAAAATAACAATAAAACAATAAAAACCACCTGCCAACATCATAAATTTGCGTTTGTTCTATCCTTTTCCATGCCAAATCACGAAATTAACGAGTAAATTGTACGAATGCCAGACTACATTAGTGTGAAAAGTCAGACCCAGTCTTGGACCTAGGCTTAAATCCAACCTGGCTTCAATACTGCTGGAATCAAGAGCAAAATTCTGAAGGCAACCACCTTGCGTTTAGGAACGATCAACGAAATCACCCGTCTAACTATTAAATTAAATAAACGACGAGCATGTGATCGTCCAGATTAAAAGCAACCTTTGGTCTTAATCGTACAATAACCAAAAGCACCGTGTCAAGTGATATCGCTCATTATCCAATAATAAAATAGATTCGAACGATGAGGGGTAGTCGATACATTCCCCACGTAGGCTTAAATTTGGTTCGAAAACGTCCGCATTAAATGCGTCAAGTCAATCAGAAAAATAAGACAGAGTCGCCTTACCGTCACATCATTGCAGTTCAGAAATTAATCCATTATTTTTGATACACAATCGAAGGAAATTCCGTCAAAACGAATCGAAATAACCGATAACGATTCGCGACTAAAACACCAGCTTTTTCATTGAAGCTGGAATCCCTTCAGGAAAAAAAGCGCTCAGCTAGCGCCACGGCGATTGAACGGAACGCTTGGTCGATAATTATGCTCAATTCCGTCGCTACTAGCTGCAGAGCGCTATCTCGTGAGCTCTCCTCGTGACGTCAATGGGGACTTTGGATTAGTCACGCGCTCACGGCTGACACTCGCCTCCAGAGG
>JAQGAO010001422.1:0-24547 GCA_034697705.1 Ommatoiulus sabulosus
ATTGCCTGTATCTCCCGTCTTTTTTGTCCGAAATCCATCTGTTTGTTGTGCTAGCCCTGTTTCTCCATCCTCTACAGGTCTCCAATTTACATGTGTATTGTACAATGCGCACTTCAAAAGTTAGCATCCGAATGACCTTGACAACGTGTGTCAAGGTCAGTGGCGTCAGGAATAACTTTTAGTCCTCACAGTTTAGGTTACAAGAGCATAATACATTATTCCAGCACATACAGACGTTTTTGATTTATTTGTCATTATGCACCAAGTTTCTATTGTTTCCTCTGATATGTTCCACCTGGTATATTTATACTTTTTCATCTCATAACGTAATACTATAACATTATTTATTGACTAGCTCAGTTCATTTTCAACAGTACTACTTAAACAAGTCGTTATAAGAGCTGAGTCTCTCTTGAACAGAAAAACTGTATTAGATAATAGTATTATGAAAGATCAAAGTTATTTAGTTAAAGAGGATTATTTAGTAATAATCATTTTAGTTGCATAGCATGGAAAAATGGATTCGTTTGAAAGAAATTGTATCCTTTCTTATCAACATTGGGTTATTTTTGTGGAAAATATAAAAGTTTGGATGAATATTTCTTCTGGACCAAATTAGCTTGTTTAACATGTATCTTAAAAATATTCTTAACTGCAATTTTGTTTTGGAGGAAAGGGTAAATAACAAATGATTAAAGACTTAATCAAATTCTTAATTTTTATTAATTTGTTAATCTTATAGATCACGCCATATTCTAAGAAATAAAGGCAAATTTAGACTGTAAAAATATCCCATCTCTTGGTTTGTATTGTGGGAAACCTTAATAATGTCGAGTATATTTTTGACCATTTAAACATACCTACCAATACATACATTTTAAATACATTTCGAATGAGCAAAATATATTTAAAAAGCAATATATTTTTATAACATTATCATTTATGCCAATGGATACATTTTGATAAATATACTTAGCTCTGTACAAAACTACAGTGTGCATACACTGCTGTTAATCACTTTACTAAATATTTATGAACATGTACATGTATGTGCATTAAAAGTTCATATTCAAAAAATGCACTGATAAAACATTCAGCAATTAATCAACTTTTTAAAATATATTACCGATTCATTTATACTTGATTGATCCAATCTAAATTTTTTTATCAAATGCATTCAAATAAATTTTAAAGCTATAAATACATATTTCATCATTTTTATCAGAAAATGCACGTATTTTTCACGTAAATTTCAAACACGCCATCTCACGTGTGATAAAAGTAATCATTTTACACACGTAATAATCTACTTCCAACACGATTCAAAGCGCACAATAAAAAAAGGAAAGCTCGAAAACACAAACAAAAAAACAAGCAAAAAAATTCGTCAAATGTCGCTGGATTCGATCCTAGGCATCTTAAATAAGTGGATTTTTCGAGTCGGTTGAACGTCGAGTTCGTTCTACTTAGCAGGGACTTAGCCCGTTGCGAAGCATGCAAAAAAAATACTGAAAAATAAGACCTAATTCTTACGCACGAATTTGCGTCAAAAAAGAGACCCTAAGGAAAAAAAAACATGAAAAAACCGATAATCTTTTTTCATCGAAAAGCGGTTATTAAGGCTGCCAGCAAAAATAATCAAATATGGGACGTAAAGCACGTATCAATAAACCGAATCTATGATGTATGGGTGCAGAAATGAAGGGAAAATGATGGGGCATTAGGCCTAATAATGAGAAAATATCCTCCTTCTAATAAATAGAATGGTACACCCCCTCGCCAATGGGCCATCATCATCAGCGTTTTGCAAATCGCTTTATACACCAGGAAACAGTGCAGTAGAAGCGTTTAATGTAGCGTAATAAATGACGAGTTTTATTGTGTCACATTGAGCCTCGTGAGAGAGGACAGCTGATGCGAGATATTTGTTAAAAACCCCAAAAAGCGCTTTTGATCAACTGCTTCAACTTGCTTCGGAAATACGGCCCCAAAAATAGGCTCCGAAAGTGATATTGGCGAAGAAAATGGGATTTAAGATGATTGAAAAAAATAAAATGCGACCAAATAACGCGGCGCTGACCGCCCCTTGACCCCTCCTCCTCCTCCTCCATTTCTCCACGGTACGGAAAAAGTCCACCCTGAACCTGCCTGTGGGACCATGGACACGTGTTTCAGCATTATTCAATAAAATGCTATCAATTATTCAGGGTCCTAAGGGGTCCCTTATGTATGTGTGACCTAACACGCGTGTCTTGTGACGCCCCCTAGTGTGAAACAATATGTATGTTGTTAACACGACCATAAAATTGATGTGGTAACTTTAATAGTTATTATTATAGTATTATAATGCTATCCTCATACAAAAAAAAATGGGATAAAAGTTGAGTAAATCGTAAAGGAACGTGTGAAACGACACGTTTTAGACGCATATGATATGATAATGATATAACAATTTCTTATACAAAAGAATTCGAAATCAGCGTATTTTTACATGGTACGTTTTATAGGACATTTGTATAAAATTTCAGAAAGAATTTGACGTGTTAGCACGTCTATATATCACATGAATACACCAAAAATCAGTTTATTTTTATTTAACACTCCGTGGCTTGCGCGCCTCCATTTCAGCCGAGACTGCCCGCGCTGTAACTGTCAGATGCACATTTAGACATTTGAATAAATTTGTTTAATTTTAAAAAAAATCCTTTAATAATGCTACCGAAGGTAAAATGAACTATATTTTATACGTTTTATTCAATATATATATATACCAAAAACTAAATAAAAACATGCAGTTATAATAAGATTCATATTACAGTACATGTGGTGGCAGTTTTGGTCTGCACTTAGCCTCACTCTGGTTTCTGGGCATAATTTTTCACAAACCTACTTATTCACCTTCAAAAATTGCTGATGGGCACCCATTTACGTAAGAAAACATAGTAATATATAATACACACGTATATTGCATAAATCAATACCAGACAACGAAGGAATTGCAAAAATTAAAAAAATTACAAAAATAGTCGCGCTGTATCTCACAGATTTTTAAAAGGGCCCTTTCCAGCCACAGCTGATGAGCAATGCATCTCAAAATATCCACAAATGTCAATGACCTTAATTTAGGCAGATAAAGGAAACCACAGTCTATAAATTCCCAAATTGTCGTCTAGTTATTTTTTAAATAAAAAAAAACATTTTTCGTGAACCTCTCTGATAATAGCGCGTGCGTAACGGAGTGTTAAACCTTTTAAATTAACATAGCCTTGCAGAAAAAAAAGGGTCAAAATTGTATGGAAACGAAGATGTGAACAATGTATATGATACAACAATTTTCCATTTTCATAACAGTGTACTTTTTATTTTTAGCATGTCTGATAATTTCATTAGGGCATTGCACGTGTTTTCTAAATAAAATGCATGTAATTGATTTTTTTCTGGAAAGTACCATGTTTTTGCAACTATATATGCATACCAGTCACATTTCTACGACCAATGTATTTTATTCTTTTATTGCAAATTGTGTAAAACATGAGAGTAAACACATGCTTAACACACTAAGTCAAAATCAAGCTGTTTGAACAAAACAGCATGCTGGAACTAAGATTTAATTATTATGTTCCACAACAAAAACGCGTTTCAAAAATTGGATCAATTCTTTTGATTAAATGCATTTTGAAGGGACCCATTCTGGTGCACACAAGGAAAAAAGGAACAACATATCAATGTTTGAAGGTACCTAAAACGCTATAAATTCTCCAAAACTATCAAAATTGACTTGAAACCCCATCTGTGTAGAACACATATGGGAAGTTAGGAACATATAATTAAAAACAATTATGAAACATAAACCCCAAAATAGTGTTTTATGTTTCAAAGATTTGTTTTTTGGAATTTTCCAATTACCAGCTTTAAAATGCTCAAAATGTTGTGTTTTGGAACACAACATGCTTTATTATCAAAAATGCGCTCCAAAAATTGGATCAATTCTTTTGCTAAAACGCATTTTTGAAGGAAATATGGAACAGTGTTTTACGTTCCAACATTGTTACAAATAGTGTTTTAAATTACGCGTTTTTGGTGTTCCAAAAGGCTGAAAATGAATTCATCCATCAAAGACATGTAATTGTATATTTTGTCCATTCCTTTTCATATTTTATAAATAAACTTTGATTAGATATGCTTCCTTTTAATTCTGAAACGTTCAAACAAGCATGCATGTTCAAACCCACCAAAACACGTTTTTGGTGTTTAACAATCACGTGTAAAAACAATTTAAAGACACTAAACTTCAACATACGAAACGTGTTAATTTCTCACAAGCAACATGATCAAGACACGACACAGACCATCATCACGCAAGAAAACACGTCATTCTTTTAATATGTCTCCAGCAAATTTGCATTTCCACGAGGAGTTAAGCTTTTCAGACGTGTTTTTCCAATTAAGAAGCGCGGATTAATTAGCATTAATTAAACTGCCTCGCGCTAATTTGGAGCGAGAAAACGAGAAAATCCCCCTTTTTCAATGCATTCAAAGACGTGCAAATAGCGTTTAATCCCACTTAATTCCTCGA
This sequence comes from Ommatoiulus sabulosus, assembly GCA_034697705.1. Taxonomy (NCBI): domain Eukaryota; kingdom Metazoa; phylum Arthropoda; class Diplopoda; order Julida; family Julidae; genus Ommatoiulus; species Ommatoiulus sabulosus. The sequence continues at coordinate 4,577 of JAQGAO010001422.1, forward strand.
ACGGAGTGGCATCTGGCAGCACTGGCTAGGACGCCAGTGCTGCCAGTGCTTCATTAGGTTTGACCGTCCGGTTGACCGCTCCACTAAGCCTCCGCTGCGCCATCGTCCGTCGAGCGGATTTGGGGGGAATTAAAAAGTTCTCTTCGACTTAACCCCACCCACCCACTTAGTGTTAAATTGATGTTAATTAGGCTTAATTATGTCATCGGAGGTGTAAGAGCGGAACGAATGAAGAGCGCCTTAATTCACTTTGGTGCAAGCAAGAGGGAAGTATTTTTTTCATAAACGTTAATTCGCGAATTAACGCCATTGCAGTAATTAGATTTCTGATCGTATTTTACACGCCCTAATTTGCCAACATTGTTTTCCATGTGGTTTTTTTGGTTTTCTGCTTTTAATTTCCTCTCCAATCCCGATTGGTGGAAAGGCGGCAAAGTGGGCGGAGCCACGTCTGTGACCGTGTCTAAAAACATAATGGCTTCCTCAATTACGACGTTGCTGACCAGGATAAACATTTTTGTTTTCACTAAAAAATATATTTAAAAAAAAAAAAGATGGCGTTATAACTTTTTCAGCAAAATGTCTGTTTGTCTGTCTGCTTGGGAACTTCATTCATCTAAACACTCATCAACAATTACCGCGACAATTAAAGCATCCGGTGGCCACTTTTAAGAGGCGTTAATTGGCCTGTAGGGGGCGCCACTATCGGTGGCCGGAAAAGACAGACGTTTTAAGGCGAGCTTCAGCCCTTCACCTGCAGTGGTAAAATTTGGCAAAAACTTTTCATATCTCAAAAATATAGACAACAGCCTATGACAGTGGCTGCATGTTACATACTCTTACGTTACAGTCTGGTCACAATTCAGGTATCTATGAAAAATAATTAAAATACCTGCAGCGAATTAAATAACGTCATAAACAATAACTATTATGATACAAACAATTTTTCTGTTGTTAATTATATTTGGATGTCTAACGACAATTGAAAAGTTAATCTTTAACCAACTTATAAATATAGCTAATGCAATGGGAACTCATTTGGGAAGAACTCGCTTTATATGAACTTCTGATAGTCGAACTCATTTCCAGTCCCCGTCCTACTTTATAGGTTTGGACGAATAATGTTAATTTGATTATCCGAATTCGAATAGTAATTTTTTTTGTCTAAAACGAATGGATTTTGGAGTTTCCAAGCATTCGCGTTTTGGTTCCTTAACACGAACTTTACAGTCGATATGAAAAAAAATAAGGTATACGATATAACGGGGAATTCCCTGATAAAAGTTGAAGTATATTCATGCAAACATCCATGAAACTTTGGTTGTTATTTTTGAAATCATATTTTTCATGTCTGATAATACGAACTGAGCATATAATGTAGGCCTACGTATACAGTGTACATGTATATATATATATAAATATATATCTATGTATACTGTATATATGAAAATGCAAGCAGTCTATAAGTCTATAATTTACATATACTACACTTAATAAAATACATTGAGTACAATTTATATATGTAAATTAAATTACCATACATTGTGAACTATACAATTTATCAACTATCCCATCAAATACATGACTGATTTTTTTTAAATCATGTTTACCAATATGTTATATAAAAAATATGCTTAGAAAAATCTACACTGAACCTTGCAAAAGAAAATTCTTTCCTAACAAGTACTGTATATACGAGGTAACCCTCTAAACTAAAATATATCTGAAATTATATCAGCCCTTACTATACTGCAACGCGTATATAAGCCCATGAATTAGCCAAAGCGCATTAAGTGGCTCTTATAAGAGATCAATAACTCAATGAAAACATTAGCCTTTTTTTCACGGTTTTTCCTCGAATCCAGCAGTGTTGTTTTTTCGGGCAACGCTATTGATTCGGTCAGTGTAATGGCCGAAGAATTTAATTAGGTGGCCGTAATGTTGAACGAGGTATTAATTACCAGAGTGGGTTAAGTAAGGGTGGGTTGCACCAACCGGGAATTGGACTTAAGCGTGGGAAAAGTGCAGTAAGCGGGGGTCATAAAGCACGAGCTGACTAATGAGGCAATTAAGGTGAGGGGTTGGTGTGGCGCCACCGTCGCGCGCAGCGGGCACGTGGCCGTTCACAGCGAGGTTACTGGTTAGGATATCCTAAACTATACGGTTGGGATATTGGAAAATGCTTCGATCCTAACTAAACGGGACATCACATTTTAACATTTCTGTATTGACATTTGTTTATACGGATACTGTATTTAAAAATAAGTATACATGTGGGTTGGAACATTCAAGATAATTCAAAATGCCGTCACACACGTGGCAATTTACATCCGGAAATTTGTTTTCAGAAATAGCGTTGCTTGATATTTCCCCATGTGTTTGAAAACATTTCCTTCGCAAATGTTTTTTCCAGAGATATTTCCAGAATAGAAAAGGATCCTACATTCTGGGTAGACTGAGCAATTTGTTTCTGGAAACATGCACACTGACGTCATTGGTTTTACAGTCAAGCGCAAAAGTTGATTTCTGATGCCTAGCCAATCAGGAAAAACATTGGAATAAGCAGTGTTGTCAAGTTAGTTTACCCATATTTCCTTTTAAACAGTGCTTTCATATGCTTTAGGAATATACATTGCTCCATGTGTGCAGCAAAAGGAAATTGTTTCAGTTGAACTCAGTTGCCTGCAATTCCTAGCAATATATTTCTGATATAATTTGCCTCGTGTGTGACGGCCTTAAATGCAGGTACATTTCACGTAGTTTACACTGCACATACATGTACAACTTGTATGTTCCCTCAACATCTTTTTCAACAAGAACTTGGGGCAAGTTTGCATGGTCTTAATCGCCGATTACCCTAACTAGAGTTTGGTGCAAATCACAAAGGAAATTTGGTGCATATCGAATATTGGGTAATCACCTTTCCGTGCGTGCGTATTACATTGAGTGGCATTTTGGGCTACGAGCTTACTTAATAGAGTGTGGAAACACGTGTCCCTATAGTTAGTGCCTGCGTGCACTTAACTCACTATATTTCTGCCCCACTTCCGCCAACAATAATGCTCGTCCATCGCTCTCAATTAAATGCCCATTTCGGCATTATTTTTGGTGGGGCTAATTGGCCTTTTTAAGATAATAATACGCGCAGCCATAATCCTATATATATGCGTCATACGTCAGCTTATGTATAATAAGGGAGAGTTAAAGGAACTTTGAGGGGAAAAGGGAAGGGCAGAGGGGAAAAAGCCTATTTTAAATCCAGATCAGACTGACCAGATAACAGACGGAGATAAGGAGTCCTTGGACAACACCTTTGAAGTCTTTGAAAACGCCAAAAGACAGCCCTAAGGCCTATCAAATATACATGTATAGTGTAAACTATAGCATGCAATGTTAAAATTTCGGAAAATAACTGACTTCGATGTGTATCATAATTCATAAAATGCCAAAAAAGTTAGTCTAGATATATGAAGAAAAAAATTCGTCGGTATTTGCAGAACATGCCATCACAGGTAATGCGAGGAAATAACGTGCATAGAACGTGTTTTAGCACACTTTTTGCTCATTACTGTATGTGGAAAAAACATTCTTTGTTGACATTCAAAAACACGTACATGTATAGTTTGCCTGAAACTGTCACGTTTCAATTCACAGAATTAAACGCATTATGGGAGCGTGTTTTTAAATGTTTTAACATTGCTGGGATAGTTTTACGAAATTAACAAAGGGGCCTATAATAAGCCCAATACATGATTTTCAGTTTCGTAGCAGATTAGACACAAATTTAATCAAAAATTCTAACCCTTCATGCATCTTTAAGTTTCGGTCTAACAAATATGAAAACAAATTTAAAATAATTGATGACTGTCACAATATTGAAAAATAATAACACTAATGGACGCCAAATTCTACGATAAAATTTCATGTTGATGTAAGAACAGATAATTTTCTTTGGACAGTATTATTAGTATATTTTATATGCATTATTGTAGCGTTAAAAAACCATAAACAACCAGCACGTGCAATGTTAAAAATTAAAAAGAAAAAACATGCATGCATCTTATCTCAAATATCTCAATATACTGCACACGTTGAGAGAAAACATTTTAACAATTAAAAATTATATATATATATAATTGTTGGCTATATATATTTTCCTCAAATATTTTGTTAAATGTTAGGCAGAATCAACGTTATAAACCGGCACAAACAACCAACAATTGCAATGTTAAAAATTGGAGAAAAAAATATATCTCAAATATTATACATGTATACCGTATATATGTTCAGAGGTACAATCTTAACCATTTAAAAAATATATATAAATTTCTCTATTTTCCTGAAATATTTGATAAATATTGTACAGAATCAACGTTAACAATTAGCCAAAATCAACCAGCAATTGCATTGTTAAAAATTAGTAAAAAAAACAAATCTTATCTCAAATTTATGTATATGTTGAGAGTAACAATCTTAAGAATTTAAATATACACATAATATTATAATAATACAAATATATTTTCTTATTTTCTTTAAATATTTGATGAATTATGACCAGAATCAACGCTAGAAAGCCATAAACAACCAGCAACTGCATGCAATGTTAAAAATTGGAAGAAAAAAACATGTATCTTATCTCAAAACATTAATTTTACATAATATTTTCCTGAAATATTTGATAAATATTGGGTCGATATTATGCATTATATTAAAATAGCTATGTATAATAACATGTATAATAAGATACTAATAATTGTATGTACATTAATATAGATTTTTATTCATCTGTCGATTTGTGGCATATCACTTGCTTGATAGCATTTCGGAAATACTGCACATTTTTTGATGACTTAGTAAGGAATTTCCCCTAATCTCTCCCCTTACGACCGTATAGATATTAGGGAAACTTTCTCCCACATGCATTCCTTGTACACTTCTTCGGCTTTGCGGCGATTATAAGCCCCTAATTTTTTTTGCCTCACTCCTCGGCCATGCATGCACGCACTGACCAATGGTCAGTCGCATGCATCATCTTAGCTGTCCATCTTGTATTTCAGCTTATCCGTGGCTATCTGACAACATTTCTCGTTGGCACTAATCGCAAAATTGCCTCGTTTTCCACTAGGACTAACACGAGCAGCTAGAATTAAGTAAAAGTCCAAGATTGGCACAAATTGGTACGAAATCCTCTATAGGATTTACGCGAGAAACTGGATACGCATTCTTTTGCACGCCCGCCGCTAGGGGAATAACGATCGCCGACGAAAATCTCCAACTTGTTCCGACGAAGTTCAAAGACGATAAAAAAAAAAACCCTCAATTTTAAAGAAAATACACCGTCCAAATTTTGGAATGGAAATTTGGAAATGCAATTTGGGATTGAAAATAATTAATACATTTTTAATAACTAAACTCTAAGGCGAAAAAATGCCAACTTTGACAAAAAAAAATATTTTACAAAACTGAAATTGTTGCATTTCAAATTTTATGAGTTTCCCATATTGTTAATCCGTTCCCCAGTAAATCGATACATTAATAAAATTTAAATATTTTCATTGGTTTTTGCTATATTTTTTGTCAAAGAGTAAAATTGTAGAGTGTATATTCAAGGAACTTCAAGTGATGCTTGCTTCTTTTTGAAATTAATTTTCAATTTTTATCTAGCTGTATATATAAATAAAACGCTTGTCAGGCTGGTCACCCTGCTTTCCACTTCCTGTTTGTGGAAACTAAGATGGATGTCAGAGAGACGCAGGTTATACGATATTAAAATATCAAACACATGTACTCGGCAACAGCTTGGAAAAAGCAGTGTGACCAGACTTACTAATTCTATTACATTGTATATAGAAAACAAAACTACATGTATTAGAAAAAAATAAAATGTGTTTGTCAAAAAAAGCATACAAATTTCGAAACGACGCGAAACTAGGTGCACGTTTACGTAGCCATGCAAAACAACCTTAAAATGTGATCTTAAATGCGTTCGATTTTTAACCAAGATGGCCGCCTCTATGCCGTTCGATTTACAAGTGTTTTTTTTGTCACACATACAATTAAAGGTTCACCCAATTTTTTTTTTAAATCGGCGTTTCGTTTAAAGAATTAACGTCACAGATAAAATGCGTACTAACGAAGTTTCCATATTCCCAACCGTCATAGATGCAACCCTAACCGATCAAATATTGAACCAAAAACAGTTGCCTATACATGTATATACACACATGTATTAAAACCTGATTTCGAAGTTGGCGTTACGCCGTTTAATTCTGTTTTGATCACAACTTGATCACGGCGTCCTTTATTGCTTTTTAAGCATTTGCCTAATAACGTGATTAAGTGTAAAATGGCGCTGCGCCCGATTATCGCGCCCCCCTGCGCCTTAATTGAGCAATTGCGCCATAGTCGGATCGTTGTTTCGCATGCAGCGTGCAAACAATCGATGTATACAAGCCTAATTTTGAATTAAAACCCCTTGTTCCGTGCACGAGGACCAGCGGATTTTCCCACGGTCCATGAGGGAGCCACGTGTCTAGAAGGTCCGCTCAATTAATAAGGACGAAGGGTACACGGAACAAGCGCGCCAGGGGGCATCACGGTATCACGAAATTGAAAATAAGCTGTATCCGAGCGTCGCAGATGTACTCGCCACCTAGCGGATTGTTTAGAAAGCAATGTGATGTGAATAGAGGGTGGCTCGGCTCAGGTTTTCTCACTTCTTGTTTTTTGGAACCAGTATATGAATTCCAAGGGTACATAGAACATGTGCTTGTGCGTCTCCTTGGCAGCCATCTTGGTTCACAAACAAACTCAGAATAAACCAACCTTGCCAGACTGATTCGTTCTGATCTTGGCTCAATTCTTTAACGACGTCATTTTGTCACAGGGAACACGTGCTGGAAGTATAGCTGCACAAAACGTATCATAGATGGCGCTGCAACTTCGAAATGGCAACATCCATTGTCAAAATGCAGTAAAAGTGCGTTGCCATGCAATCTTAAACATCTTCATTTCTCGTTTAATTTCAAGTATAAACGGATCATCCATGAAAATTATTTAAATGCTAATCTGTGAAATGGAACGACTTCGAATTTCATCTATTTTTAACAAAATTTTTATAAAATAGACAAAAAATGTATCCAATTTTGAGCATCAGCAAAAGAGGATCGATGACGTAATATAGGGAAAAAATTATTTCCAAATAAATATTGTATAATTTCAGTTTTTTTTTCTTTTTCATTCCTGAAAATATACAATATTTATTTAGAAATTATACAATAGCTAAAGTTAATTTTAGTTGTTCAGAACTTTTTGTTTATGAAGTATTATTGTTTTAGTCTGTTAAGGTTTGGTGGGCTGAAATGGTTTAATGTTGTTCTAAAAATTTGGTCGCGGTTCTAAAAATATTTGAAAACCATTAACTTTATCTGCTATTGCCATATTTTTATGAAATCGCTTATATTCCAAAGCCTTCTAAATTGCACTTATACGTGCAATGCTAAAATTTTAGAACATTGTTTCATTTCACTTAAGCTGCATGGTTTATAGACTTGAAGATTTATTGCTTATTATATAGCATGGCTCATCTACAGTACATGGGGCTGTTTATGTTTATAAAATCGTTAAATTGTCCTGTTTATTTTTAAACAAATAAAATGTGCATCGAACCCATAGATGGCGCTTTTTTAAATTGCATTGATTTCTTTCATTTCAAATTAATGCTTGGAAAGCTTACAAATTTGATATTCAAATTTCCTAGTTAACTATACGATATAGTCATTCATATTCAAAACATTTTATCGCAAATATTTAAATTATATACCAAAATTCTTCGAAAAATTCCCAAATCATCACTCCAATCTCCATTTTCTGTAACGGCCCCCAAACAGCACAATTTCATTTATAACCATCGAATCAATGATCCTAAACGTTGGAGTCATCAAAACTAAAACCCGTAAACCATGTAATAAACCACTTAATCAAAACAGCTGTTTCAGGGGCCTATTTTCCGCGTCTTTTCCATGCAAATTAGGGGCAAAAAACCCAGCAAGGGGGGCGCAATTTCGGTCGCCCCGTCCCACGAACCCTAGAAGGGCACCAGGGGCACACGGGGCAAAATGGAGGTATAGAAGAGGAGCGAGGGGCCCAATTCTTGTTCGTGGGGCATCTGTTTTTCTTCCCATTCTCGTCGCTTCTAATCCTATGGGTTGGCATTTACGTAAGTGGCTCCCCCTCAGCGCGCACGATGCGTGAACAAATGCGCAAAAAGCAAACGTTGGCAAGGGGTGCACAAAGGGCGAACTCAGGTACAAAAACCACGATTACCTTCGTGTATATAAACACGAGAAAAACGGCCGAATTAGCAGTGATCCGTGCACGTTTTGGCCGAACTTTTCTGACCAATGGCTGCCTTTTTGGCTTCTCCCTAGCTGTTTTCCATATTAAATTTCCCTAAATGATTCCCCCCTCAGTCTGACATCCCTCTCATCCATGCCACCATTGACTGCTTGAAAAGTAAACAGCTATGAAATTGTCCATTAGCTCATGCTGGACAATGGATTATCATCCATACGGATTGTTTGTTCGATGAGGCGATTTCAGGAGTAAATCCGACCCCCCTCCCTTTTAATATACTGACGAAATGAAGCCTGGCCGAGTAAGCCTTAAGTCAATATAGGACTGATGACCGATTATCCGGGGAGGTTGCGAATGAAAGTCGACCGGATAATCCGAGAAATACGAACAAATCTGGGAAATTTGATGTTATATGGTGAACTTTATATAATCCATGTATTCAAGCTGCTCACAATAGGTGATATGACGTCATGAAACAGGAAGTAGTATTGTAGATTTTTGGAAAATGGCGACGTTGATTGGTTTGCATGGGAAAAATAGTAGCCCTCCTGGAAATTTTTGTTTATTTGGTAAAATTGTGGGTTTTGGAAAAATATCGTTGCATATTTTTATAAAATTGTGGCCTGCCTTTTTTGATGCATGTCTTTCAGGCTGCTATACCTACTTTGATGAAATTTTGGCTATCTAGAGTAACATTTTAGTGTAAGTAAATATGGAATCAATTCCATTAAATGGGTTTAATCGCAGCACAAAATATACATGTTTATGCTAAAATTAACATGACTGCAGGGTAAAGAATTGAACAATTTAACCATTGAGTATATTTTGGTTATGTTTCTTGAAAAGGAGTTCAATTTTGATTAAGGTTCTAGAAAATAGTTCAATTTTGATTAGGTTTCTTGAAAAGGAGTACAAATTTTGATTAAGGTTCTAGAAAATGAGCTCAATTTTGATTAGGTTTCTTGAAAAGGAGTACAAATTTTGATTAAGTTTCTAGAAAACGAGTTGAATTTTGATTAAGTTTTTAGAAAACGAGTTGAATTTTGATTACGTTTCTTGAAAATGAGTTCATTGAAGATGGCTTCATTTATTAGTTCAATTTCGTTAAGTTTCTAGAAACTGATTCCAATGGAGTTGATTTCGAAACATGTGAAAAGAAAGCAAACATTCAATCTGAACAAAACTGGGTTTGGGAAACATTTGTATCCAATTATAGGTATTAATATTAAATAAAATACATTCTACGGTGTAGTTTGAAATACTTGTAATACATTTTGAATATTTGGAAAAATCGTACATAAAGTACCGTATATAATTTGTTAGTACACAGCCAATATATTTGTATACTGTATATATACATGTACATGTTAATGTATTTGTAATGAAATGCATCCTGAAATATTCTTTGAAAAGAATTTATTGTACTTTACTCAATTTTCTAGCATTATGGAAAAGTAATTTACAAATTACATGTTTTATAGTTTCATAGAACAATACATGCTCGCGCTTTTTCGGGATTTGAAAAATGTAACAATGCAAGGACATGTTCTAAGACGTATGCACATGTTTCCACTTACTGTATAGCCTATGTATAACAATTAGATGTTGTGATATGTGCCAATCAGAAATGCATGTTTTATTTGCAGGAAATTTAACTTTTCCATAAAATCTTGGCGCACGCCATTTATGGCGTGCAAAATTTCAATCATAAATGCGTTTAAAAAGCATTGTTTTAATAAGCATAATCAAGTTAAAAACATGTACACACATTTATGTGAAAAGCCCTGTGTTTTCTAATTACTTCGAACACATTTTAATGACGTGCACTGCGAAATGTCAAAGGCCCGTTGAAATGCAATTCTAAAATGTTGGAAAAATGAATACAAACATGCCAAAACCAAGCACGTTGTTTTTACGTGTCATTCAAATGTAGGCTACATGTTTACAAAAGCACATATTCATTTGCATGTTTTTAACTCGAACTTTCTTGTATGTAAGGCAAGTTACAATTTTCTCAAAATGTGCACATTTGTGGCAGATGATGGTATCTGCTTGGTCTGTGTCTAATATTCTATCAATTTTAATATTAGGGAAAATATAGAAGGAAACAATTCAGTGATTACAAGTCTTAATTTTCCGATTTGATATGTTTTTATGGATTGATTTCACACGTCAAGCACCTAAATGTTTCTAACAATGCATGTTTAAAGCCTGTGTTTTTAACATTTAGATGTTCATTTACACGTGACATGTAACGGGCAATGTGCGACAGTATAAACACAATTTGGCGCCCTTTGACACACGTATAAGGTGTTTGCACACGTAAACAATGTACATGTATACACACATATACACATTTGTGACATGTTTCACACGTTATGAGCTAACCGATTACACGCGCACTCAACAGCTTGGAGCATCTCAAATACGTGATACGTGTTATTTCAATTCAATTCAACTCAGTACCCTACTATCAGTAAATGAATATCATGTTCAGTTTCGTGTATAAGCATCTCAAAGTCATGATGAAACATCCCAAATTCATGCATTTCAATTCTTGGCGTGATTTTACAAATTATAAAAAATGTGTAGCCCTATTGAACACGTGAGATACATATGTTAGTATTCGTTTAGTTTTGTGTTATATCATGTTTAGTTTCGTGTGTAAGAAATGTCAAAGACAATTAAGTTAAACACCCCAAATCCACGTGTCACGCACATCTTTGACTTGATTTTACACGTTTATGAGACATATGAACAACTTGGATCTCTGATAGAACACGCGACATGTTCTATCAAATGTTTGGTTTGGTGTTACAACGCACTGTAGCACTAAACTAACACATTTTGCGTCTTTACATGTATACATCAGTTCCAAAGAAATTGAGACCCCAGATTCTTCCAGCATGCATGTGTCTGTCGTGATTTCGCAATACACGATTAAACGTAACATCTTAGAACCCTTTTAAAACACATTAAATATGTTAATTGATGTATGGGCAACAGTGTGGCAATTAAAACATGCAAGAAAATGGCGTGGAAAAAATAGGTAAGACTTACCGTTCGAAATGGCATCTTTGGCGAAGTCCGGCATGAGTCTGGACTGCAGGTGATTGAGCCTGCTGACCGGTGGCGAGTCCGCCCTCAGGAGGGCTATTCGGGCATCCAGCGGGACACTCAAGTCACACGAGGAATTGGTGGGGGAACAAGAGGCCGAAGAAGAAGACGAAGAAGAAGACGATGAAGACGACGAGGACAAGGACTTTTTCTTCTCTTTGGTGAGTCCCAAGATGGCGTCGATGGTATGCGTTGGGTTAGACTGCAACAGCATTTGGGACACGTTGGGCTTCACGTCCTTCACGCCGTTATTGTTGTTGTTGTTGTTGTTGTTAGTGTTATTGCCGCAACGGAGGTTGCATTGACCATTGGTCAAGGGGTCCATGTTGAGCATCATGCTGACGACTTCTGATATATAGTTTCCGAGCACTTTTCGACAGGCTTGCTTAGGCCCTTAAGCCCCCAAAACGGCCCGAATTTAATGAGAAAATTCGGGGAATATTACTGAAAAATCCACTTTGTTTTCAGTATGCATTTCAGCGAAATACCGAAGAGAATGTCGCCGAATTTGACCAAAATTCGGATAGTTTCGTCTGCAAAAATCCACTTCTACGTCGGGTACCAATAGGCCTTTCAGCCAAATATCGTCGAGAAAGTTGCTGAATTTCGCAAACAAAAATCCACGTATCGGCAGTGAGAATAAGCCTTTTATCGAAACACCGATGAAAATGTAGCCGAATTGCATCGAAATTCAGTCAAAAAAATTCGTTTTCGTATAAAAATACCGTCCGAATTTCATCGAATAATATTCACAAATATATTTTGCGACAAAATTGTTTTAAAGAAAAATCCATATGCGTTGAACGAGCACCGGACACGACTTCGCTTGTTTCTCGAAATATTTTCCGAGAAATTTCCCCTAAAAATTCCAGGAAATTTCTCCCGAAATTTAGTTTTTTTCCGAATTTGAAAGTTAGCGAAAATTTTCACCGGATTTAGGCCGCGTTACTTCGAACATCATATTTCCTCGAAAAATTCTTGACAAAAAATTTTAAAATAAAATGAAAAAAAAAAATTAAATGAATGTCGATGAAAAGTCCTTAAAATTTCACGGCAATATTTTTTTCCAACATTTTCGAAACGCGAGATAATCGAGTGAGAGCGCGGAGTGTTTTTCAGCGAGTCGCTGAATGAATCCATTCCTGTTTGTTTTCTCCGCTGAAGAAAAGCGCTTCATGGCATCCTCGCCTCTCATTGGTCGAGCGGAGGCGAAGGGGGGCGTGGCCTGGAGCGCGTGTGCCCCATGACGTCACCGACAGGTACTACCCTCCCCCTCCCTCCCTCCCCTCACTCCTAACAATGGTTGAAGTGTCCAATTATGGCATTTCTATGAGAAAAGCCGTTTTTAGGCACGAGTTAGCGCCTGAAATTGATTTAACATTTGACACGTTTAGCATAATTGAAAAACAGCGCCCCCTCGCGTTTGCAAATTGGCATCGAAAACTAAGAAGAGTAGTACGAGAATTCCTGATTGAAGTGTGATTGTTGAAAATTGTACACGGACTTGCATGTGTTAAGAGTTGTATGCATGTCCATCTAAAGATATTCTAACCTGGCCAGATATGGCTGAATCAATGCATGTAAATTCATGAATTTGAACAAAACACCAACTTTGTTATACGTGTAATACGAGAACATTTGATACATGTGTAGAGTATATGGTTATATCAAAATGTATATTGTTATATACTGAAATGAGATATGGCCTTATCAAATAGTTTTGATGAACCATAAGCGAAATTATATCAAAATATAATGATATACATTAATCATTCTAAAGATTAACCATATAGTAATAAACTTAAATTATACAGATCTATATTACGATATACTGTATACCTATAATGATCAAAAAATGCCCATAAATATAGCTAAAGATAGCATAAATCTATATTGTTATATACTGAAATGAGATATGGCCTTATCAAATAGTTTTGATGAACCATAAGCGACATTATATCAAAATATAATTATATCCATTAATCATTCTAAAGGTTAACCATACAATAATAAACTTAAATTATACAGATCTATATTACGATATACTGTATACCTTTAATGATCAAAAAATGCCCATTAATATAGCCAGATTAACATACTGCACCATTTATGGTTTGGATATACACGTATGTTATCAAATAGGATGCAATTTTTTTAGATTTTTAAATGAACTATATCAGACACTATAGTATTTGTTGGGATCTAAACATGTACATGCATGCATATGGCCGAGCAAAAATATAACAATACATACCGCAATTTGGATTTATACATATACTTATGATCAAAATATACAATATTTTCATATTAAAACATGCATATACTGTACATGCAGTATACGAGCGTATACTGTTTAAGGAAAAACATCACATTATCATGGTTTGAAATGTGTTGACCATACATTGCCCTATAAAATTTGTATGGTAACAATTGCAGTGGTACACGACGAGAACACGTGATCACCTGCGTGTTCTCGCAGGAATATGCAGCAAAATATTGTCACGTCATGTGTGTATGCATCGACGTAAATATATACTCATGACTTAACATGGCTCAGTCACTTCGCTATAACCGGTTTTTAAATTAACCAGTTGTCAATTTGGAAAATACGTGCAATTAATATTCAGTATTATTTGTCTCACAGCTCTACCTTTTATGGGTAAGTGCAGCCTGTAGGATGCATGCTAGCAACGCCATCTAGCAAGCGTTATTTCCTTCGACCATTTTTCTCGCGAATTTCCCCGATTTTTGCGCGCGTATTCGTAATAAGTTTAACGTCACGCATGCACCGTTTCGTCTCCAAACAATGTTTCATCAGTTTTAAATTGTTGTCCCAATTACGAGCTAATTACGAATAACTAGCATTTAATTAAGGGCTGCGTAGGAAACGAGGTCCGTTCTGCTGAAATTACCATAATTTCATGATTGCGAATTTGATATTTATAAAACAAGAGCTAGGGTCGCTATCCTCAGAGCCATCAATTATTAACCAGGATTTTAATATCCGTCTGATTTCCATAAAGCAATTTATCTTTTATCATTGGGATGAAGCACAGGATGTTGAACATGCACGAAATAAACCTAAAAGTTGGCGAAAAATCGACAAATTTGTTTGAAAATGGTAGTTTAAGTAAAATCAAAAGATCAAATTTCTGAGCTATAAGCATCTATTGAAACACTAGTGGCGCCACCGTTGTCACCAAACACAATTGACACATTTGTCGATATATGGCGCTGTATGTATCGTGACCACAATCGTTTTTCGTCATTTGCAGTGCAGTTAATAATCACGTACTCCATGTATATAATTATATTTCAGAAGGCAAAAAGTTACAAAGAATGCATCATAGATGGCGCTGGAATTTTCAAATGCAACATACATTGCTAGAGTGCAGGAAAAGCACGCCTATATCCGCTATTTTGATGGTATGCTATGTATGTCTTGCCTAAGTAAAATTCTATGCAAAATTTAAAAGTTTCATTGAAAGCATCTATGATTAATAAATAATTATTAAGAAGCATTCAGATTAATTCACTTCGTTTCAAAAAAGTAAGTAACAAGTTTGTATTTCTTGCCTTGGCTTGCTTGCAGAAGTTATAGAGGGCGCTTCAATTCGTATTTCTGTAAATTATAAAAAAATCAATTAAATATCAACATAATAAAAAAGAAAGTGAAAAAAACCATGAAATTCAATTAAAAGACCCGCAAAATAAAATGAAAAAAAAAATGAAAAATAAAATTAATCAAATTAAATGCAAAATGAAATAAAATTATAAATGAAAAATTAAATGAAAAATGTAATAAAATACAATTAAAAACAAAAAAATACACTTAAAAATTGAAAAAAGTACAATTAAAAAACATTGCATATTATAAATTAAATACAATGAAAATACCCCACAAATAAAATGCCTTTAATGCTTTTGATTAGTGGGAGAAAAACATGTAGTAATAAAAATAGAATATTAAAAAGCTAAAAACTGCGTTTTAAATTAGAGCGCTTTCAATTCGTATTTCTTGAAATTAAAAAAAATCAACATAATAAAAAATTTGTTTCATTCATTAAAAAAATTCGTTTCAATTGAAATGAATTCAATTGAAAAAAATGATTGAAATTAAATGCAAAATAAAATTTAAAAAAAATTACAAATGAAAAATTAAATAAAAATACAATTAAAAAGCTAAATAAACATGCAATTAAAATTGAAAAAATACAATTAACATAGAATGAAAAATTTCACAAATCAATATGGAAATAAAATAGAAGATTAAAACGCTAAAAATTGTGAATCAAATTAAATGCAAAATAAATTTAAATTAAATAAAAACTACAGATGAAAAATATATCAAACATGAAATAAAAATACAATTAAAAACTACAAAGTGCAATTAAAAATTGAAAAAATATACAATTAAAACTCAAAGCAGATTGCAAATAAATAGAATGAAAAATTCCACAAATCAATATAAATGAAAAATGAAATAAAAAATACAATTCAAAACTAAATAAACATACAATTAAAAATTGAAAAAAATACAATTAAAAATCAAATTAGATTACAAATAAATAGAATGAAAAATTTCACAAATCGATATAATAATAAAATAGAAGATTTAAACAGCTAAAAACTGTGTTTAAATAAAGTTCATTAAAATTCATTAGCAAGGTTATAAATCGATATTTTTGTCCCTGTCAAAATGGCGTCCAAGCTACAATCAGCAACGGCGCTCCATTAAAGTTCCTTAGTCGCTTTTGACCTACATGTATATCCATGCACGTCAAACGATGCCAGTCAGGTAATTAAACTCCTAACTTCGTAACGAGAGAAAAGGGAGAATCTCAGAATTTAATTTATTTCTTAATAACATTTTTAATAAATCTTATTTATTAAGTGTACATAAGCGCTGGTAGGGGGAAATGAAGGGGGCCTTAAGGAGAAGAGGAGGCTTATTTCAGTATTTAATGTTGTTTGTTAGAGCGAAGAAGCTACGCTTTCGACTGTAACTAATAAATAATACTGCCGAATCGCAACAAAGTAAACATTATGAATGAATGCACCAGAATGCAGTTTATATGGAAAAAGAGAGAGAGAAGAAAGTGGAAAAAGGCATCCCACTCCTCCTATTTTACCCCCACTTTCACAATTGAAAATAGGACGAAAACGGGGGAATTCAGGAGCGCCTTATATAAGGACGATCCTTAAATAGAAAAATTTGGAAATCCTGTTGCAAATAATGCATTTATGCGATAAAAGCAGTGTTTCAATAATTTGAATTATGTTTTCTGTATTGATTAATATACCCTAAAAATATTACTTACAAGATTCATTTATCAAAAATAGTAAAACTTGCTTGGAAATAAACTCCAGATACAACAGGTTAGTTTAAGATTGCTTAAGATGTCAACTACATATATTTTATTTAGTTTACAAAAAATAAACATGGTGAGTGGCATACAACGATCGGTTTTTTTTTGTAAAAAATCCAGC
Organism: Ommatoiulus sabulosus; assembly: GCA_034697705.1. Taxonomy (NCBI): domain Eukaryota; kingdom Metazoa; phylum Arthropoda; class Diplopoda; order Julida; family Julidae; genus Ommatoiulus; species Ommatoiulus sabulosus. The sequence continues at coordinate 21,539 of JAQGAO010001422.1, forward strand.
CGAAAGTTGTAGAACGTGTAAAATCACATGTTTTAACATGTGTGTGGCACTGCTTTAAGGAATTATGTCAATTTCGTTTAGAATAATTGTTTATAAGTCAAGGAGAAAGTGGAAATTTAGAGAACTTGCAGGACAAAAACGTGTCAAAACTATTTCAACATGTCGTTTGTAACTTAACTTTAAAATAATGGCAAAAAAGTTTTTAAAACTTTGTTAAGTACGTTTATTATAATATTTGCTTGTGTTTTAGTTCATGCATTTGTTTTTGCAATTTAAGAATTTTAAATTTAATCAAAACAAAAACACGTCAGCTTGTTTATATCAACATAGACAAAAATATTTAATTAAAAAAAATAATGTTTGTTAACACATTTCTATTGTTGAACATTTTAGAAATAAATGACACATAGACAAAAATATTTATTTAAAAAAAATAATGTTTGTTAACACATTTCTATTGTTGAACATTTTAGAAATAAATGAGAAATACATTTTTCTGAACTTGTGAGTACTTTTTACAAAACAAAATTTAAAAAAACCGTTATGTTTACATTCATGTCATGAATTATTTTCGATATTCTACAATTTCGAGTACATTTTGTATATGGTTTATGACTTTTGATTTTCTTGGTTAAAGAGTGCTATCGATTATGTCAAGTAAGAAACATCCGCAGTCTACAATTTCCGAATTGATTATTTCAAATGGGCTGCTTTAAAATCAATTAAAACTGGTTTCACTCAAAAACACTTTTTGAGGTGGATCTAGGATCCATCTTGAAGCAGGATTTACTCGCAGTCTCCAACCTTACGAGCTAAAGGTTTTGTCTTTTAAAATGTATTGATCGTTGCCTAAAAGGATCTCAAAGACACAGACTGGATTTAGGGATTGATGGGGATTTTGGGGGGAGAAGGGGGGGTAGGGGTAAAGGGGATGAGGAGGAAATAAGAAATAAAGTGGGGAAAATGGGAGGAAATAAATAGGCTCAGACATTATTGGCAATTTTTCGCGATGCGGCAAATAATGCCTGTCCCCTAGGCTGGAAAATTTAATTTAAAAATCATTTTCCAATCTTTGCTTTCAAGTACACCAATAACAAAATGGACTAGACTAGCGGACACCCTTGTAAAGTAGTTGGGCTTCCCAGCATCGCATAAATGCAAGCATAGATTGACAAATTTAAGGGGCAATTGCGGACACCACTGTAGAAAACTTGGGCTTCACTGCATTACACCACTGCTTGCAAGGATTGCCAAACTTTACTTTGCAAAATTTAATTTCATTAAAATGTGAGAAATGTGAGAAAATCATAGTAATCTTAATTTTTTTAAGAGTTACTATAAATCAGATTCGCTCATGAAACTACAGATTATAAAATTTAAAAACTACGCCAATGATACCCAACACATTTTAATCTGATTTCTCCACAGCAACACTAATGAAATATCATCTAAAATCAGGATTTAACCTTGTTTTTGTTGAAAATAAATTGGAAAATTAACTTTGTTTCTGTGATATTTTCGATTAATTCCACAAAAAAATAATCGAATTTCAAAAATAAACTTCGTATAGAATAGACTCGTTTTTGTTCCAAAAAATATATATGATAGACTTACTTTAATATGATATTTTCGATCAAAAACATAAAAAGGGTTAATAAGATTTCATAAATTAACTTCATATAGAATACTCGTTTTCGTTCAATAATTGTGTTAAATTCATTTTAACTTGTGGGCTATTTTCGGTCAAAGATACTGTATAAGAACTAATGATACAATTAATTTAACAAACTGGGATCTCTGAAAAGGTGACCTTTGGCAATACAATAAATGGACACAACTTCGACCTCATTTAAGCAATCACCATCACGAATGTATAATTGAGTTAATTCACGTCATTGTATACACGTATACAAACCAATGCCATGTGCGTGTCTCGTTCGAGCCAATAATTAGTCAATTTGATTGATCATTATTATAGATTGCGCTAAATGAATTACTGAATTGCCAGAGAATCAGTCATCCTGTCAGAATGGAGACAAACACTCGTAATGCATTTATTCATTTAGATTTTTTTCTCATTACGTAATGTTGTTCAACAAGAATGAAGGTGTTTTTTGCAGCATTGTCTTTGATGAAAACTACTGCTGAGATTGTCTAGACTTAGCCTATATTCTAACTGGTCGAATTACAGTAAACCTCCGTTGCTGGGCAACTGAAAATACTCCATTGCAGATCACGAGCATTCATCGAATTTGCCATTAACAATAAACTATGGGGGCTTGGGTCTTCCCAACCCCGTTAAGCTGAAACCATAATTCAGAAATATTTATGTCAACAATTTGTGCAATACATTTTTTAAATTTAAATTAATAATGCCAAATTTTGCCTATTTATGTCTTTCTTTAAAAAGAAATCCACATAGGGCCCAAATTACATATTTGATTGTTCAATATTTGTAATGCGATAATTTTGCATTCTGATTTATTAATTAATCGATTAACGTATTTAAATCGAAATTCATAACTCGATGTGACATTCAGTACGTTCAACTTAATCGATTTTTTAAATATTCACAATGTACCCTACAATAAAAAAATGTGTAAGATTTGTTATATCTGGCCACTAAAAAGTACATATACATATAGATAATATTCGACCTCATGTGCATGACCTCGTGTACATGTGTCATGTACATGTATATGAGATCATTGATAATAGTATGAGATCATAGCTGATTACATGAAGGCCTATATGAGATGATAGATGATCACATGAACATGTATATGAGATGATTATGTCAATTACGTCTGACTATAGATTATATGATACCAATGCTGACCATGCAGTAACATATGATAGTTGGCCATGCACTGAATGAAATTATATCTGACCTTGGAATAAATTAGACCATACACACCCTGGTGAAAATTTCTCTTGCTTATACTGACCGTGGTGTGTATAGTGTGCGTATTGGAACCGTATCTACACACCAAGGACCGTAGATACGCT
>JAQGAO010001423.1:0-24542 GCA_034697705.1 Ommatoiulus sabulosus
TTTTCCGAGCCCAAATTTTCAACATTTTCAAACATTTTACTAATACAAAATTGTCACATTTTAAAAAATTGTTAATTTTTTAATTGTTAATTTTTAAAATGTGGCAATTTTGTATTCGTAAAATGTTTGAAAATGTTGAAAATTTGGGCTCGGAAAACGTGGAAAAGTTTGCAAATTTGTACTCTGAAAACCTAGAGAATTTTGGAAATTTGTACACGGAAAACGTGGAACATTTTGCAAATTTGTACTAGGTAAACCTAGAGAATTTCGCAAATTTGTCCTCGGAAAATGTGTAAAAATTTACAAATATTACTAAGAAAATGGGCCCTGAGCTAACCATGTAGAAGTATTAATTTTGGATCGCCATGACTTCGTTGAATTTCCCTGACTTTTTTAAAATCAGCCATTCTTCCCTGAAGTTTTCAGACATTTTTAATTTCCTTGACTTTTCCAGGTTTTCCAGGTTTGGGGAACCTTGTTTAATTACTTTAGGCGCACCTTGACGAACAACGAACTTGACGAACAATAGAAATGTTGAACTTCTTTTGTACCGTCCAAAACTATACGGTGGAAATTTTGTGAATATTTAATGAAAAGATGGAATAAAAAGTCATCAACGTTTCATTCATTTTTATCAGATAGCAGATTTTTGTACAAACTACAGGAATGTTAATGATGATTTCACATGAGAACAACTGACTGCTCCAGAATTTCAGTTTCACAGAATAACAAAGCCTAGTTAAATATTCTCATTCGTTGTTAATTCATTCTCAATACAGATTATATTATAAAAAAAAACGGAAAACATTTTTGAGTTGACTAAATTTGAAAAACGAGCATTTTGGAGTCTCAGACTATACCTTCAACAAAGCGACTGATTTTCTTCCAAAAAATAAAAAAAATAAAAAAAAACACAATGGCATCTTTCTGCTTCTTTGAACGCGTGGCTGTATTTATGATTTCTTTCGCGGTGTGCGACAAGAATTTCGGGTTTTTTCGTACGAAAATTGCAATTTCTTCATCACGTTTGTTAATGCACATTTTGCATCCGTTACAAATGTAAAGTAATAAAATCAATTTAATGTAAATACAAAAACATAAAATTGCAGGGATTAGACTATATAATTGCATAAATTTTGCACATAACGTGAATCATTAATTTTTTATTGTTTTATTCACCCAATCTACAAAACGCGCCAACCTCTGAAAAAACTAGAATTATATTTATAAAAAAAGGTCTTCTGAGCATAGAATGCGTTGCGCGTGTTCACGGTGACAAAGTTGATAACTATTTCACGATTTTCGTACACCTAATCAATCGATTTTACAAATATTGTTGTTAATATCGATAGATCTTGCGAAGACAAAACTAATGACACCTGGCATCACATGTTATCACTTTGCAATGCTGAGTAATATAATTTTAGCGAGCTCGGCGAGTGTCGTTTTTAGCACAAAATGGCGGACGCTCGCGCCGCTTTCTATTGCGTCATTTGAACTTGATCGCCATAGTGCACACTTTTTGGGACACTCGCGTGTTTTTGCTGAGGTAAAACCACAGTATACGCAATACCAGTATGGTCACTCCGTGTCGGCCGGCACCTTTCATGTTTCCATGCGCAAAAAAAACCGACTGCAGCGCGTAACTTGATACGGCGGAAGGACGGGTTATTAAATGTCGCGTATCAAAATCGCCTTGGCTTATTGCGCATTTTGAATCATCCATTCGCTAGTCAGAATGTTAAAGCTGCGATCATGGACATGAGGAATGCGCGGAGTGACCATACTGGTATTAATACGTATATATATTGCATGTGTGGCAAACATTAACTTATTCGGATAATCAAGGAATGCAAATAAAAACAAACGACCTCAAAGTTAAGAATTTTCTCTCTATGAAATTTAAAATTAAATCCTTTCTAAATCACTCGTTTATTTCTGTTTAAACATAAATTATTAATAATCTGAAAACATTCAAGATAAAAGAATGTTTTTCATGTTTTAACATCACAAGTTTAAAATATATGTTTTATACATGATGTACATCGAATAGAAATTCTTAATGTCAAGTTTGTTATGATCACTGTACACAACGGGTGAAATCTATTTAGCCTCAGAATTCGAACACTACCCTCCCCATTGGAGCGTGACGTCACTTAAGAGCTAATGAAAATATATTTTCGTTGTTAATCGTACGATTTTTGAGTAATTCATGCTTTTTTGTTTCGTAAAATGATTTCGAATAACCGTTTTACTGTATGTTGTGGAATCTGGCGAGTTTCGTTAAGAAAACACGACAACTATACTTAGAGTTAATTTTAGAATAATTTCATTTCGAATTTATATCAGAAAACATGTTAAAATTAAATGTGCAGATTAAATTGTACGCCGACGTTATTACTAAAAGACACTAGTAAAACAATTTAAATTCACCAAAACGGTTCAACGTATTAAACGTACTAAATTTACACATGGAGTTTCCTCCCACGCTTCAAGCTTCTAAAACAGCTGAGTGCGAATAACGGGCATGTTTTTGTTTTTTGTTTCGCTTGGAAAATGTCAATTGATGATGACTTGCCAAATATTCACGGGACCAAACCAATTGGGAAGAAATACTAGTTCTCTACCCATGTAGTCTTCTTTAAATAGACGGAAATATGCAATCTAAGCATAATTTCCATACTATTGTAAGCCTAGGTTATACGGCATATTTATATTGGAACGAAGAAATGAATTACTGTAATGTTGACAGGAGTGGCTAAAGTGGAATTGAACAATGTGTGTTTTGTATGAAACGAGATTTGCATAAAACTGCTTGCTGGCAGCCTGGCCTACTGTACGGTCTTTATATTTTTTTAAACTAGGGGTGGCATAGTGGAGGCAATTCAAGTGTACAAATTTACACAGTGCAAACAATAAAAAAGTTATTTTACTTAGGCTTAGATTACTAATACTGTAAACACTTAGTTCTTAGTTTTGGTGCGTACTAATATGCTGAATTTCGATTTTACACCATCGCACAAAACGAGTTGTTTAAATTGGAGTCTCGGATTTTAAAACAACACGATGTTAAAAAATGTGTTGCCAAACATATAAAAAATATTTCTTAGCAAATATTCGATTAAAAGTATACATGTATTAGAAAATATAGTAGTTAATGTATAACAATTGTGTTATACCGTGTATGTTATATTAAAGCATAGCCTATTTAGGTGCAGGAGTCTCCCATAAATTCAGAATTACAAAACTAAACAATGGACAAGTATGATAAATACGCTCGTAGCATCGAGAAGAAAACGGTGATGATTTCTCGACAAAAATAATTTGCAAGTACACTATAATCCATAATATACGTTTACGGTTTCCTTGAAGAGTTTTCTTAATTTTTCCTAAACATTTTGTGAAAAATACAATTTTAAATAAAAGAACTTTATCTTTGACAGAAAATCCTTAAGGAAACTTTCAAAAAGGATAAATCAATTCGCACTTTTAGGAAAGTTTCTAATACCAGATTATGCATACGATAGCATTTACTGAAGTCATAACACTGGCTTAAATACACGTACTTTCACCTTTCTTTGCTAACGTTCAAATTAAGAAAACAAACTGAAACTATTCAAAAATCTAAAGATGATCGGCAGGCTTAGAGAAAAAAAAACATCATTCGACTTCATAAAATTAAATGCACACAGTACTTGAGAAGTACTTGTGTTTTATAATGGCTTGTAAACTAGTGTATTCCATATAGAAATACCAGTCACGGATTTCAACTTATACTTTTTATTGAAATCTGCATGTTTCTTTTTTTTTTGTCCATCATTATGGCATGGAAGTGTTTATCGGACGTTGCACTTGCAACCTACGTTAGGAACAAAATGGAGCGCCGTTAGTCCCATATACTCATCAAAAGGTAAAGGGTGATCATTTTCACTTGCGTCGACACACATTTTTTGCTATTCGATAAAGAGAAAATCAATATTATAGGGCAAAACTAGGGCAGACCCAAAAAGTAAAGGAGCATTTCAAGTATGACTGTTAACAAAAGAGAAATGGACTAAGGCAAATGGAACTGGCGAGTGACCGTTTGTTTGCAAATAAATACAGTACAAGGATTAATTGAGGAAAATAGTGGGCAGTGCAGTAAAATGTCATGTAATCGCGATAAAGGTTTCATTAAGATGTGATAGTGGTGATAATATGCCTTTCATCTATTTTTTAGTTTTTCAATTCTTTTTTTTTTTTGAGTAATGATTTAGTATAGTGATGTATCATCGTATTTTTTCGACCACCATTACGCGGACTATAGTTATACCTCCAGAAAGCCATTTAAACACAACGGAAACAATAGTTATGCCGTCGTTCTTTCACCTAAATCTGTATTTATTTATTTTATTAAAAATGTAATCAACCTTTCAAAAATGTATTTCGAATGTAATGCCATTGAATTGCACCAGAATAAAAACAAGTACAGGGTACGACATATGTCGATTTTCCCAATGGAATAAGGTCCATATTCTATAATTGCATACTGTATTTGGTCAGCATGCCTATACCACGTGACATTTTAGTACAGTAATTACATTCGCGAAAGTTACCCGGAGGCAGTGCCGAATGAGGCACGTTCTTTTTGTTATTGATTCGATGGAACGATCTCGTGATGAAGCCCCAAACGTAACTCTTGCATAAGGTCCATTAATTATAATAAGCATTTCAGCATTAGTTACTATTAAACCACGTACATACTACGACAAATTGCAAAAAAAAAAAAAACTCCAAATGGCTTGCCCAAAATCCGTTTGTCCAAAATCTTTTTTCCAGATTTGTTTCAACAAACGAACGATCATTTGCTAAGCAGACGTTCGTCTGCTTAATCATGTATTTGTTGAGGAAAATTTACATGCTGACAGCTCCATGTTTTTTTCCTTTGATGGTATCGACACTCCACACGAAGGATAAACGGTTTGTTCCAGAGCATTTTTTTGGTTTGTTCGTTTGTTCGGAATTGTTTGTTGCATTTTTTTTCACAAACCAATTGACAAACCGTTTGTCGTTTGTGATTTTTTGTTTGCCGTTTGCCGCAGTCTGTACGGGGCTTTAAAAAACAGCAACAGAAATAAAACCAAAAACGAACGTCTGCACACAACGTTTAACAAGTTTTGATCATGAGATGTCCAAAAAAAAATATTCAAAATTGCAGTTGTGAAATTGACATTTATCAGAAAGTATCACGAACACCCGCCGCAAAATGGCGCTTTTATGACCACGTTTCTGCACAATATGTTTTTCAATTATTTCCTAGAATTGCGTGGATGAAAATCTCTTAAAATGTTATAGCTAAATATGTTGTTAATTCGAATTTAAACATTGTCATTGTTATAAAAATTACGATGACAATAAAATTAAAAAGCTATGGTCAATTTAAAAATGGTAAAATTATTTTGTGAACATTTCAATTATATCAGAAACACAAAATATTCATTATAGTGTAAATTTTTTTTTCTACATTAGAGAAATTAATAAATGTGATATATAATGTATGTTCTGTAGAATGTTACAACTTTATATTTTCTAAGAAAAGGATAACGTGTGAAAGCAATTTCATTTCTTGATGTCATATCCTGGATACTAAATCGAAATAGTTACACGTCCTCATTAGATTAACTAAGTAAATTAATGACGCCAATACATGTATTTTGATGTTATTAGTTTTTTCCAAAAACAAATGTTTTGGAAAAAACTAGTAACATCAAAATACATGTATTGGCGTCATTAATTTACTTAGTTAATCTAATTTTTTTATCAACCCATTGTAACAGGAAGCTAAAACACTTTCTTTCTAACTCATTAAATGAAATTAACAGACATGTCACGATGTTTATGAAATCAAACACAGACGTGTGTTCATTTTCTCTTATTTTTATGCAAAGGCAATCTAATTAATGAGTAAACTAACTTATAGTCTGTAAACACATTTCATTGGCAACACATTAAAAATGTTAATGGTTTTACTTTTATGTATTAAACTTCTATATTCCAGAGTCAAATTTGAATGCCGAATGGCTATTTTTTGTAATATTATATATACACTAGTGTACATGTACTGTCTACATTTTTTAATAAAGTTCAGAGCAGGAATATACCATCAAACTGTCGAAAACATTGTGCATGCATAAAAGTATCTATTTATATAAATAATTTGTCTAATTTGGAAGACGAGCGTGTCGGAATGTGTAAGTACGCATGAAAAGTGAAATTGCGCTTTAAATCATCCTTTTTATTTTTGTACAACCAAAAACGAGTAATTGCAGTAGGTTTCCTATTATTTATTATTTTTTTGTAAAACAACTTTCAGTAGGAAAATGTTAACATGCATCGTAACAAAACTCGAAATTAAAATCAGCATTCGGTTTATCACTAAGGACGTTATTGCAGGAAGTGATTAAACTTTTGGATATTTGCAAAAATAAAAATTGAAAACAACAGTTGCATGGTAAAAAATTTCAAATATAAAGGGCGAAAAATAATGCAATATCTAATTTATGCAAATGCGAAATTATAAATACCAAATGTTTTTGCACAGTTATGGGTACGGTTTAATATAAAGCATGTTCATTCAGTAGATAATTTATACAGTATACAGTACATTGTATTCTGTGCATAGGCTGGCATTCATGGATTGGTCGACATTTTCCAAAATCACCATTTTAGAAACTATAGAATTTTTAAGTGCATGGAATAATTCAATGTTTCGCAGTCTTCAGTCAGCTAGGAAGATGATTAAAAAGATATTTCAAAATTTGTAATCATGCAATTTATGGATGACCCTCATGAACTCGATTTTCATCTATAGCTGAAATTAAATCTAAAAAGTGTTAACTGTAATTGGGAAACAATTTTTTATTGTGTTCATAAAACCTTCTTTAGAAAACCTCAGATGAGATACAGGGGCTGATAAATGCAAATGTACATGCACATGTTGTTCCCATATATTATTGTGCCCTGGTGTCAAACATAATTGTTTTAGGTGCGAAATTTATCTATGCGATGCAAAAATATTTTCACGAAAACAAAATGAAAGAAACCACAAAGCGTAAAAAACATAAGGATTCGTCATTAGCGGAATATGTATCCACAATTAGAGCATGAAAGACGATATGCGAGTGGTAAAATAAAGCCGCTTTCATGGTAATAATTAACTTTTATGGAAATGAGAAAAACATGTAATGAAAAAACATAACACAAATATTTAAATTTGGACCACTGTGATTAATACCAAGAAAGGTTATTGCAGTACGTGAACAATTATTAGTAATTATTAGCGGTGGAGTGAAGATTGTCGAATAATTAAACGCTTTCCCTTCGGAATAAATTTAATTTCGATTCATTTTTCTGTTGGTTTTGCTTTTTAGAACAATATGAGATCTAGTGTATCATCAGTCCCATGTGTAAGGATGCAATGCTAACTATCGTTAGAAATTAATAATACAGATATTTATAAATTATTTTTCAGAGATTTACTTTTCATAAATTGGTGCCGCTTTATTAATCAGCCCCTAAACTACGCACGTTTATGAATTGCCCCAAAAATAATCTAAAAAACTTGCAAAAAAGATTAAGTAGAGTTAAGGTATACAAATATATCGTAAAATTAAATTTGAACCACAGAAAACTCAATTTTCACTCATCATAACCACACTTTTCAATGGAAAAAGAAACCACCTCACGCATAGCATTAGTGCATAGAGCTTTTCAGTTGTTAACATGATTATAACATTAACTTTACGAAGAAATCAAAATTCGTGAATTCTGGAAAATAGTAGCTTGAAAATATGTTAGAAGTTTCAATTTTATCACTTTCTGCAGCTAAAGTTAGCGGCAACATGGCATTGCGTCTAATGGCAACCAACATTTTAAACAAAGTCCGCAAGTGAGCAGTTAATAATACAACCTTTATAATTACATGTATATGCATGTATTCGTATCGTTTTTCTGCATATAAAAATTCGATGTGCATGCTGGACAAATATGACGTGACTATGATGTTATGCGAAATAGTCTCGTTTGCTTTACAGTCGCTTAAATTTAAAATTAATATGCTAAAGGGAAAGTGTATTTGTAGCGCTATGCATATACATTATGTGGGGCAAGTTAACGACTGCCTTAAAAAATTATGTTAATAAATAAAGAACAATACAGGAAAACAGAAAACCTGATTTCCATATCCTCATTTCGTTTTCTGTTGGTAAAATACCGTTCATATAAGAGAGCACTTTGGTTTTGTGAAATTAATTTATAATGCAATGTTGTGGTTAATATTATTAAATTACGGTACTGAAAACCAATAAAACTGTCTGACCCAGTTTAAAAATTATCTTATTTCTTTGAATAATTTAAATAATAACAAATGACATCATTTTAATTTTGTGGGAATTCGCTCGCGCAGTATATAGGAAAAGTATCGGAAAAGCATGGGAATTGCATGCGTTGATAATAAATATTTCCAAGTAAATTCAATGTTTTAGGCATAAATGCCGTAATTACATCGGCCTGAGTTAATTGCGTATGCAATATATTGTACGTGTAAATAAAAGGAAAGGTCTAAAGAAAATTCATATTAAGGCGTGTAGACTTGAACTTCATACAAAATAAAGTCACGCAAACACAGGTGTAAACGTTATCAGATTCCGCATGTTTTATGTAATCATGCATTAATGCACTCATATAACGCTTTTCTTCCTGCTTTTTAGTTTATGAAAAATTAGTGACTTTTCTGTTTTATAATAATTTTCATTTATGTCTGAAGGTTAAAAACATGACCAGCCTTAAGTTTTTGTCAAGAGAAAATCTCATTTGGAATTTTTTGTTCCAAGTCGTTGCCCAAATACAAATGACCATTGTTTTATTTAGGCAATTATTCGATTCCTTACTTGTGAGACAACCGACAAACTGGGCTATATACGCCACTGCGCGATGCATTTTGGCAGTTACACTCAAGAGAACTGAACCGACAAACACGTCTAGCACTGTAGCACCACAGTATGGTAGCACTCACCACAATGTAAAGTTATTTAGCGGATGACCTTAGCATGGTCATTTGAAAGCGACGGAATTAAATAACATAACACGTAATATTGCTTTATTCTGGGTCACTCCTAACTTCAAACTTCCGTTTAATTTGTTGGAAAAATGGAAGCCTGCGGATGTGATTGATTTATGGTTATGTTTATATTTTAATATACGATTTATAGTTAGAATAAATGAAATATGTTAGCGTTCTTTTTTATGGGTCTTGTAACTTTCCACATGGTTTATATTCCCGGTATAAATGAATGTCATCTAAAGGCGAGTTCGCACCAAGGAAACAAACTGTAACTTGCTTTCCGAGACTGAAATGCAAGTTTCCCTACCATATGCGTTAACCGACTTCTCGATTTGGGAGTTTCCAGGTACGTCAACTGAATTTTCAGATTCGGAAACAAAGTTTCGAATAAGTTTCTTTGTTGTGTACCAACCTTAAGAAATTCGTCCCGGGTGCAAAAGTGTCCTGGGCATTGGTTATTCCCAACCTTTTTATACATCTGCGATTAATTAACCGGCGAAAATAGAGAATATATTTAGCGGATGAGTAAAATTAGGAAAAAAATACTTTGCAATCCGCTAAAGCAGAAATAAAAAGCCGTTATTTATTTAGATAGTTGTTTTGTATTAATTTTAAAATCTAATATCGTGAAATGAAAATTTTATAGTTATTTAAAATAGCCAGAAACTGTACGGACACACCAAACTTTTTCGAGGACTGGTAGGAAATTTCTGCACATTGTTCTATGGACATGTACACAGTAACACATGCACATGTGTGTGTACATGTATTTACTGTACATGACCGTATATTGCCATAATGCTAGTAAAACTAACTATACATGGTTCCATATACGGTCCTGTATAATTATTAAACTCGGGGTATGTTTACAAAGCACCAACTTATTTGACCATGCTATAGAAATTAGGGTTTGCGTTGATTTCTATCACAATCACTCGAAGATGGAAAGTACTTTTGTAACCCATACATGTACATCTGTGTCTTATTGCTACAGTGAAAACCTGTTAAATCGATCACAACCTTAAGAATGGATTTTTTCTAATGCTGTTTTTAGTAGTTTAATCTGGTCACTCATCGCATAATTACATAATATTTTAATTTACATAACGTAAACGAGCGAAACAATTTTAAGCAGCTTTCATACATGTACAGACACGTTTGGACAACTAAGCATCTAATGCATCGATCAGCAGCTGTTTTGATATGGATTTTCTGTCTATTTTATAAAATTAAATTTCAGCCATTGCAGCAAACAGGCAACATTAAACACAACTTAAAACTTTTCTTATATTAAAATATATTTAAAATATGTATACTTGCATATATATTAAAGAACAAATTATTTTGGTAAGGTTGGAGTGTTTTTTGACGTCCATCGTTATACAGTATATTAGAAATATATTCATAAACGAGTCTAGGAAGTTCATGGGTATACTGTACATAAATTTAATGTCCGTTAATGGTCATTTCGGGCATTTTACTGAGATTTTGAATTCGTTCCTATTGATGTACATTTATATACGAACTCAAACTTGTCAGTTCAACTTGTCCAATCAACATTGATCCAGTATGGTAGCGTCATACTTTGGTAGTATCGGCTTGGAATGTTCGAGGCAATTAAGACGTTTACTTGCGGAACGATAACGTGCTGTTTTATTGATCTTGTAAGATGTTTGTAAAATATCAGCCGGAAAAGCACAGTGGGGGTTTAGCCTAAAGATGACTATTATAGGTCATCAGATTTTACGAAGGTTTAACCTAAGTAAATTTTCAAGTGTGGATGTAAGATAGCAAACAATATTACTAAGATAAAATCAGTTAAGATAGAATTGTTTAATAGAAGTTATCAAGACTGATTATATATAAAAAAATCTTTAAGTTTGCCATCTAATATGTGTTTTAAAGCTTTTTGTGAAGGCAAGTCAATGGCATATAAATTAGGCTTTCAATGTACCTAAAGGGTCAGGAGGGTCAATGCAATGTAATACTCATTCAAAAATAAGAAGCCAAAAGAAACAAGGCAACGCCATGATAATCCGAACTACCATGGACCTCGTTCAAGAAGAAAATCATGGCTCCCATGCACGTTAAACCAGGATTTTGCAGCGTCATTTTAAGATAAACAACAGAAGCAGTACTTCAACAGATGAATGGGAATTGCATCGGAAATTAGGTAGCATATTTAAAACGGGAATATACGGAGCAGATCTAGCATTCGAATAGAAGTTGAATGAATGGCTATGAATTCGTCATTACTAGGAATGTTTAATTACAACTAATATATTGATATATCAGTCAATGTTGGCGTGTCTTCGTGTTTTTAAAATTAACAATTCGTGAACAACGTTACGAACAAGTGAGAATTATTAAGCTTAATGTGACGAAAAGAACCCTTAATTTAATGGCGCAAAGGAGTAAAAAGTACAAACATTTAATCCAATATCGTAATTGACAGTTTTCATTTAACAATTTGAGAAGAATACTCTCATCATCAAATATGACAAAAAAACACGTTTAAATTAGTCACGTCATTATCTCTCGTTGTATCACAAATTATGGAAATGTATACTATCAGGTATCGACTGCTCATGTACATATACATCGACATCTACAATATTAACATATCAAAAATGTTCATGTATTTAATATGTTCCATATCCATCGGGGTCATACGACCATCGCATGCAGTATACATGAACCATGTCCGTTTCATCATTTCACTAATTCTAGCGACATAAAATTTTTATTCGTGCTAACAATGCACAACTGAACTCTCAGCGATGTGGGTCTGCGCACAAAATGCGAAAAACTAAATAAACAGCCAAACAGGTTGCAGTGTTTAGCATCAAACCAGACTGCACACAAGGTTATTGAACTTCGAGGGATGCGTTCATTTGCATAAACATATTCATAAATGAAATTCCTGTTTTGCTATAGTTGTTTTAAGAAGCGCTGGCCTGGGACGTACGCTGAAGCATCCTGCAGAAATTACGCCAGATAATGGGCAGGAAAACGAACATTTTCTTTGCACCTTAAACTCCTAACATTGTTTTTCCTCACGTATCATCCCACTTCATTATTCAATTAATAGCATGCCACAAAAACAGAGGTTTTCCTCTGTAGGCTAAAGCCTTCTTCGTAAAATAGCCGAGAGAAATGCGGTAAACACATAAGATATGTCACCTCGATGGCTACTTTATTATGATATATTGACTCCGCAACCCGTAAATACATTATGTACCGTATTATATAATTATATATGCTGTTTGACAAAGGTATATAGAGTTGCCTGCCCGTAAGTTCGGTTCTGACACAAATCTACACAAAGCTATCGTCATTCATTTCACTACATGGATGTGAATCGACTTCAGGCACGAAACGTGAAAACAGTAGAGGCGCATAAATAAAAATTATACTACAACAAAACAAAATATACCGATTCAGAATTGTCCTATTTTGACTAGGAATTAACAAAAGATATTTATCCACAATTCAGTTGCGCGGCTAAGATTGGATCAAAATTGAGCTAGATACGGTCATATACTGAGCTGCGTGTTAAGTATACATTGAAGATACGAGGTTTAGGTCAATAAGACTATTTTTTAAAAAATGAACAACCTTCGCTTCGGATGACGATCAATTTGTAGCAAAATGAAAGGTTAGTGGGTTACATATCCTATGATGTCTCGCGAATCTCGAATCTACAAACGTCAGTCATTCCCTCGTTTTCTTATTGCATTGTATTTCGTACAATTTCATTTGGGTGCAAAGGATGGAGGTGTGTTGGGGAATAAATTTTGCAAATTCTTTGCTGAAATTTTGCATACTCACTTCCAGAATGGGGCAGCTAAAAGAATTGCTTGGCACATGACGTCATTTAAATAACGTCAGAGTTTTAAATAACTGGATGAAATTTCCACATTATACTCTATAATTTTGCATGCCGTACGTGCGCATGGAAAATAAACTGTCAAATGGCACTTGACAGATAATCCAGGCTGACCACAAAAATTGAATATCTTGCAAAAACGCATGGACATCCTGCAATTTTTCACAACAGAGTTAACACCAGTAGTTCATAAACAAGAACTAAATATTTACATCGAAGGTTTTAAATCTGATACATTTATCTTAATAACTAGATAAGACGGCCAATAACATCATCATTTAGGATGAAACTAGATAATACAGTGGTCGACGGAGATGACGTATTGATAAATGTTTGCGCAATTACCATATGACTTTTAAACCGGTTATACCATTACCAGTTCGCAAAATATTTGTATATTGCGTTCATCTAAAGAAATTATTATACCTTTACCATTCTAGACAGAAAAACATTTATAGCAAAAATTTACGTGTATCTTTTCCGAAGAAACATGTTTAGTTAGAAATGTGGTTAGGCAAAGAATTGTTGCAAATGCTTATAAGTTTGCAAGTATATTAATCCCAAATTGGTGCATGAAAAACGGTGTTAATGTGCAGGGTATATACTCATTTATGTTCAAATTCATGTTCCAAAAATAAATTGCACCGATATTTACTGTAATAAGAATCTGCACATAAATGAGTACACTATACATATTAATATTGTTCTTCAGCTGTGTCAAATTCGTACTGTAAGTTTTGAATCTTATCAAACTTTATTTTACTTTTGATCATTTCGTTACATCTTATTAATTTTGTAAATTTATGACTCGAGCATAAATATTCGAATATAAATGATAAACTTGTAAATTTTGCTAACTTTATCGTTGCACGGTATTTTTTTTAAATTTAAACCGTTTTCATAACTGAAAGATCTATATTATACCCATGCAGATCCGTCTCAGAATTTTCTTTGAAATTATTTTCCCGCAACATGAATAGGCCTACCACAATTTCCGTTATACTTAGTAAATTGATAACAAATTCGCTAACCCGATGCCGATAAGGGATCCCTAATATCTGATCATGATGCCACCTGTAGAAAAAAAAGAAACACATCGGACGAATTGGGTGATGACTCGGGCGATTTTACAATGCGTTCCTACGCCACACAACTGAACTGATAGGCAATTTGGCGATGCGCCTTTAATGATATTTAATTACAAATAAGAGGCAACCTGTTTCATAAAACAGGTTTGGTGTCGATAACCTGCCAGACAGATTTTTTATACTTGGCTTTTACGGTTGGGTATTAATTTGGTAAAATCGAATTTGTTAATGAACTTAACATTAAAATTGATAAAAACTTATGAAACGTCCAGTTTATATTTTCTTCGCGTGTGTTAACGTCTCCCTTAACCTATTAAGATAACTACGAAGGTCGCACGTAGTCACGATCCTAAACTGTTTCTTCGGCAGTATACCTGTGACAAGGATTGTGAAATTGAAATGGCATCAGAACCACCCGAGACGCAGCAGTTGCAGCAACAGCTGCGTCTGACCTTTGCGCCCCGTGGCTGACAGTCGAGAGGTCACACAGTCTTCAGAACTTTGGAAAACTTACGATGACGACAAATGTAATGTGGTAAATTTAAATATTTGTGCGTGGGGGTCCTCTTCGTCGGGATGCTTTAGAAGCATTCAAGCACGTTTGAACATTCATCTCCGAGGATTTGAGGAGAATACCAAATACAACGCACATGTCTGACCAGGACATAAACATAAACAATGGATCAGTAATTGAATTAGACTGATTACTAACTATTCTATATAAACGCGACAAGGATGGCGCGTGAATTCAGACCTCAAACTGCGGGGATGCGAGATTCTGTCGTGACTTAGCAGAATGCACGATGACTGAGATTCAAATATATACATATAGAATTATAGATTAAATGCATCTTATTTTTAACTGTTCAGGTATTATGGTATATGCAGTACATATGCCCTTAGTGATTTGCACAACCCAGTTTCCAATAGATTCCAGACAGATTCCAGACCATGGCATTAACCCAAAACAACAATTAAAGTGCGTTAATTTTGGAAGCTTAACACATGCATTCTTTTATTGAGTAGAAACGATTTTTACGAGCGCAATTGTTAATTTTTACCAGCTCGTAGTTTCCAATGGGTTTTACATTAAATAAGCTGTATGTACAATGGAGTCCTTTTCAAAGTCGCACTGCGCATGGCAGCTACTGACTCGCCCCTATAGCGGCAAAATGACCGGCTGGGAAGTAAATGCATGTGGCTATAGGCGCGTGTCATAAACTGGTCATAATAACGCCCAGCCGGTAGGTTTCCGTTTTCTGCCACCAGCGGCGCCACAATTTGAAAAGGACTCCATTTATAATATTGAGTTGAGTGTGGGCACAATTATAAAACTGCGTATAGTGTATACGCGTCATCATTAGATAAAATCGTTTGTCAATGATGTACAAGGTGTGCAATTCGATGTGCAAATTAAGTCTGGAAGTCATAACTCTTCCTTAAAACGAAAGAATGTGTTATATTTTTTACCAATACGAGTATAGGTCTTTGGAATATGATAATTTCGACTTAAAAACTGCAAACAAAAGGGTTTAAGCTAGTGACTTAGAACGTTTCTTGTTTGCTCAATACTTAAAGAAAACTAAAATTATAAATTCTAGTAATAAACTATTTCATACTTCATAACTTACATGTATTAATATCTGTAGAAATATTAAAATGTATAGATCCCCTAAAAGGATCTACAATATGGCCTAGAGGCAAAATATGCAAAGGCAGTTGTATTTATTTTTAAGAAATCACTTCCCGCAATTAGCTCAAAATCTTAAACAGCTAACTTAGAACGTTCTAGTAGCCTAGAATGCAAATAAAACGTTACATTGATTGAATTTAATATACACACTAAAAGCTGACTGCTGCAAATGCACGTATATTTCATATACAGTGAATTGCTAAATTATCTGATGTAGAAATAACGTTGTCGATATCGTTTTGTATATGCTCCTATAAATTGTAATGATCATAATTTGCAAATTAATTGGTATTCTCAGAATTCGTGTTTCGTTAGTGGAGACAACATGCATCGTTACAAGTGAAATTTTTATTTTATTCTTTTTTAAATGTGCATGGGTTGCAATATAAATGCATGCATGGGTACATAACGTGCCAGCGTTACTTGGGAAATTTTTAATTTTAGATGAACTACAAAAAAAACTTTCACAAACTTCCATTAATTATTTGCAGTGTTTTAGCTAATAAACGACCTTCAAGTATATACTTTACGTCTGGTAAAATACTGGGCGGACTTCCTTCTCTATCGACGAGCCATGCATGCGAACGACCTCAAAATCAAGGTGGGAACCTACTGACCCACAGCAAAGATCACCATCCTCTTCCCCAATGCAGATAACAGGAAAAATGTCGATTTCATGTGGGTTAAGTCTAAATAACTGGTTGTTAACAGTTGTATTAAGGAATTCAGAATTTCAGGCCTCTTTCCTTTAACAGGTACACTCTAATGGAGCTTGAGGTTAAATGAAAAAATCCTGAAACTCCTGAGGTGGTTTCCTAAGTTGTCTTAAATCATTGTTCTAACTTTCTACACTGATGAGAATTCGTTTCAAATCAATTCACGCATACCCACTTCCTATATAATACTGTACAGGCCGAGTCGGATTGCGTACGCATGCGTCCCCTCTTCTCTTTTTTGAATAATTTAGAGGTGGAAATTAGGAGAAATGCACGCATAAATTAGCTTGAGGGCTAGTGTTTAGCACCCTCCTTGCATGACGAGTGCAATTAAACTGCAAATGAAAATTTCACGTGCTTTGATAACTGTGAAGAATGACACACAATTTGTCCATTTTCCTCTATTGCATAATGACTACTGAATATCCTTCCTGAAGTTATAGTGCAATATATCCAGAAGCTTAATTATGTTCGTAATGTGGATTGTTGATCAGCATCTCGAAGGAACTCGCTTTTAAAATTTGTTGCAAAATACTACTCAGAAAATTCAAACTTATTTCAAATTTTTGAACATAATTTTGCAAGACCAGATGAAATAAAATACCTAGGAAAAAACCTTAAGATTAAAAAAGTTGTTTAATAAAGTGGATAAGATAAAAAAAAGTTAAGAAATGTGTGGTTGATAATTGGAATACATTATGTATGTAATTTTGAATGAACCAATAACTGATTTGTGCTATACGACCAGTGAATAAATTCAAAAACGCAGTTGTTTCAATTCAAGTAAACACGTATATTTTAAACTCGTACTTCAAATTTTCGGGGCAGTTAACCATTTATAACGTATTTACATCAAATGATGGGTGATCATTTCTCCCTAGACATTTTTACACGGTTCGAAAGTCACAAGTCTGCTTTTGTAAGGACGAGAAACAGTTAACAACGAATGATAACAAGTCAATAACTATACTGAAATGCGTAATTTAGCACTTTCATTTTGTATACATGCTCACAACTATTAGCATTTTAATCACGGGTATAATTAGATTCTATTTCGAATTATACTGTATACCATCAATGAGTTTATTTACAAATAAATATCAGACAAATATGGTTTCACTTTTTAATCTTTTTGGTTTAATTATTTGCTGCTCACCATTTCCTACTTCCGCTGCTTTTTAAATGAACACGTGAAGGAACGAACTTGACAAAAATCATGCCAATGACGTACATTGTACATTATGTCCATATACTGTATTATATAGAAAAGCCAGCTAGCATAATCCGTTATACTGCGAGGAAAATTATGAATTGCACTTAGTTGTTATCATTTCACTTATAGGTTTTACAAATTCAGACCATCCCAATTTGATAGCAACGTCTGTTAAGGCGTCTTTTTATTATATTTGCAATTAATATTATGAAAATTTGGATAATAAAGGGATGAAACGAAATGCAGGTAGGTCTAATAAATGTAAACATATTGCGAACGCTATACCTATGATTACGCAAAATTCGTGCATGGTCTGCTATCAATACACGTCTGCTACTCACGACTTGTTTTCTTATCTAATGGTTTATGAGATCGCCAAATGGTAATAACTGTTATTTTCAAAATAACCCATTTATTTCAGTCGAGCTTGCTATAGACACGGATAAGCCAAGAATATAGTGGACTTGCCATTCACACGATTTAAGGTGACACGCAAATCATTCAAAGATAATCTGACGACCTTTGTTTTTGGCTTACTTTTGTCGTTTATTTATGCTTTCCCTTTGACAGAAAACAAAACTGTCATTTCCATATCTGATGTTTCGCTCTTAAAATAAGGCCAGAGCTACATGTTTTTTGCGAGATTCGTGACTGGTTAATGCTTCGAATACTATTGTTTCGTTCTGTTTCCCCCCATTATTGTTAGTGCACTGTGCAACAACAATCTATCTATAGCGTGAACAATGTTAAGGTCCCAAAATTAGTATAATTATAAAAGTAGCATTTTTGGGCGAAGATTTATGCAATTGTTATGCCGATGTTAACAATTCGTGCGGCAAAACAAAGGCATGAAAACAAAATCATTAATATTAATGACTAATGAATTAATCAACGCGTGGTAGCCATCTTTACTTTAATGCTAAAATGTGGAACACATGTGCGTCGACAGTATTATTAGTTTATAGGGCGTTTTTTATATAAAAACGTAAACCAAACTCGTGCTGCAAATTATCCAACCAATTATCTGAAAGTTGATAAAACTTACAATTTTATGAGAAAAGTGGCAATTTATCCACAATTATCAATCAAACGCTGTTTTGTCGAACTGTGTTGTCAAACGTAATGTGTACATTACGTTATTCATATTGCAAAAAGCTCCACCAACACATTTTTCATCTTTTCACATGTATCTGAATTCAATACTTTCTTTTATATTATTTATTGCCTCAAAACCATTCATTTCCAGTGTCATTAACTACCATCAGGTGAAGCGTACAGAATGCACAGTCGGCAAGATGGCCAACCAGTGCTACACATTTTGAAAAAAAAGTCCATTTTTTTCTGTATGGTTTGAACATAATTTGAAAACTATACAGGGTGCATGATTTCAAAGGTCATGTTCAAACTGAAGAGGGAGGTAGAGGAGTGAAAAATAAACACCTTTCAATCGGAAAAACAATTGAATTTGAGGCTTAATTAAGGAGTTACAAGCATTTGATGGTTTCGCGAAATTTCGCGGGCTATCACGAAATTTGACGATATGTCGCCAAATATGACGAGATTTGACCAAATTTCACGAAATTTCGCCAAATTTGACCGAATGGTATTGTTTAACCTAGCCCTGCAAGCGGAGTATATGTAAGTACTTACTTGAACAGAAGATATTATTTGAAAGTTGGCCTTATTTATTCAAATAAGACTTCAAACCTCCATGTTACAATAATATGTAAATCAAACAATGAATAGCATTCATTAAATGCAATGGTATACATTTACAATTGTGATGCAAAACCATCAAATGCTTGTACCTCCTTAATTAAGCCTCAAATGCAATTGTTTTCCCGATTAAAAGATGTTTATTTTTCACTTCTCTACCTCCCTCTTCAGTTTAAACATGATCTTTGGAATCACCCTGTACATGTTGACTGTAATACATGTAGTAAAAAACCAAATGCTTTTTGCTTCTTATGATCATGTTTTCAGTGATTTTTTCGACTTGAAAACTTGATTGGATGAATTACTTTAGAACCACTAGGTTAAAGCAGGATGTAAAGTGACTCATCCGTTATCTGGTCACTTTTTAAGGTACATTGACAATGTCAAAATTGCCAAAAAAAGACAACGCACACTGCTGGTCACTGTACTCAATAGACAGGTGGTCACCATACGGAGAATTTGTATAAAGGACATGTACACTACAATTGTAGAAAAAAATTCACTAAAAAATGGTCGCCATTCAAAGGTGGTCACTATTCCAGGTTTTACTGTATCTGGAAATACGGCATGTTCAAAAAGTTCTGTTTTTTAGAATGTGAATTACGAGAAATGAAATGTTTTAATTCGTCAAGTTTAAAATCATAAATGAAGTCTAAAATTACTTTCAGTTTAAAATTTTCCTTTTTAAAAGCCATGGATGGTTAGTAAAATGCTCAGAAATATGCGCTTGACTTTTCGGACACGCCTAAATTTGTCAAGTTTCCAGATGTTCCCGTATGTGACGGCCCTAACATAAATCCAACCAAATCGTGGAAAAAATTTCCAGCTCAGTGGTTTTAAAAAATGTGTGAAAAGAATTTTAAAAATTCGGTAAACATCCTTAAAATATTAACAACCAGATTAAAATTCCCAGAAACACTCAAGAATAAAGTTTTTAAATTTGTAAATTTAAGTTGCCAAAACTCGCGAAATCAATAATCGGAGGTTTTGTAGACTTTTAAAAAGACCTTGGAACCGTTATTAGTTTGCTGGAGCCTGGAAGATACTGATACCAACTTTGGAAATATTCCCGAAAATACGAATTACATGAGTGCGTGGGTGTTTTCCCCTTTGACCCCGCTTGACCCCCCGGAAGCGTCGCGGTCAGCGAGATCTCCATTTAATTAGGCTGTGATATCTCTTTAATTAGAGTAGGGTGGCCTTAATTGGCCCCCACCCTATCGTTTAACATCGCCTATTTGCTTGATGCAGCTTTATTTGGGTTATCGAAATAAAACTGTGTTTTTCTCGTGTCTCTACAACGAATCTGTAAACAGGCGTTATCGCGTCGCTCGATAACGCTTCGCAAATATTTCGCTGGAAATCGCAAAAAAATGGCGGATGACCTCTGACCCCCGACTCGATTCACCTCCGAGTGTGCATGGGAAGGAAAACGAAAGTTTTCAGTATATGTTTCTATGGATGTGCATGTTTTCGAGCCCAAATCCGAATTTATTTTCGAATTTGACGAGTGCATTTTGAGAATTTATCGAATTATAAATTTTTACATCAGTAATTGCAACATGGGCCGATAAGATACTGCTATAGTGGTTAAAATTTAAGATTGGATTGATGGCCCATGATGATAATGACCAACCATGATGCATGTACATGTAGGTGCGGTAAATATGGGTACTCAGTAGATGCTTTGCGAATCGCACGTTTGCAGTCGTGAGGTCACGAGTGCAAAATTGACATTGCTGATTACTTTTGCACTCGTGAATTCACGACTCCCAAAGGGTGATTCGCAAAGATTCTTGAGTATATCCAAGATGAGTAATTTACGCCTGCAATTGTAATAATAAAGTTATTGAAAGTTTGAATATATACTGTATACTAGTAGCTTCGGAACTATACGGATAGGTGAAAAGGTTCATTCCCGGAACTCCGTATAGGTCATGCTGTCAATAAACGGTAAAACGGTTTTATAAGGGTTTTTTTTTTGGTTTTTTTTCTTCTATACTGTACTTGCGTGAAACCGCAGGGCGATCCGATTAGCGATGTTCGAAGTTTGTGTGTAAGTTTTGCAGAATTGCTATATATAGTTGGGTCTGAAACAAGCTAAAGCTGGCCATACACGAGGGATGTTATATCTGGAAACTTGGCAATTTTAGGCGTGTCCGAAAATTCAAGCGCATATTTCTGAGCATTTTACTAACCATGCATGGCTTTTAAAAAAAGAAAATTTTAAACTGAAAGTATACAGTGAGACTCTATTGATGTTTTTATAATTGACAAATTAAAGCATTTTAATTCTCGTAATTCACATTCTAAAAAACCCAACTTTTTGAACATGCCGCGTATTTCCAGATATAACTTTCCTCGTGTTTGGCCGGTTTAAAGAAACCCATTGATCATTTTCGCCCAGTTATTCGAGTACATATATATATATATATATGTATATGCATTATTCGTCTGAGTGCTGTCCGAATTCATCCAAACGGCATCTTCGAACGAATAAATTCACTGCTTAATATTCTGTTCTAACCTCAGCAGTTTTCGAGATAATACCGTATAATCCAGCATTTTTTTTTCGGAGGCTGAGGAGACTATAAATATTATAGATGTAACTTACAGAAGACTCGAGGGCATAACTATTTTGCGTCGCGCAGACGGTTCGATACAAATCGCCTCGTGAATTCCTCAGTCGCCAACCAATCTCCCTTTATTGGATCGTCTAGATATTTGTAAAATAATTGCCTTTTCAAGTTGCCAAGAATTAAATTTGGTGGCTCGGTCGCAGGGGGAGAAACAATTTGCAGTTTATGAGAAGAGATCAATTTTTATTGGATGCCAGCGAACTGCGTTTTAAAAATGCAATCTGCGAGGACCAACGGTCGGCTGGGGATTCCTTACAGGAAACGAGTTTATGAGAAAGTCCCTTTAGATTCTATAGAAGCAGAATTTTACACCATTTTTGGGGTATATATTTTTAAATCACTTTGCGGCCATTTCTGCAATTTTTGTAAAACTTGATCAAAGCTTCAATTCTCAAGATCAAAAATTCCTTATGGATTTCAAAGTTTTCCCAGGATTTAACAAATCATCTTAGGATTCTCGCGAATTGAGGCTTAATTCCCATGGATTTCCATTGAAAACTTTTGGAAACTTTCAGAAACTTCTCATGATCTTTAAAGAACGCCTCGGGATTTTCGAAGGATATGTTGCACTGTCTAATTATACATGGAACTATCATTTTAACCTGGTTGACTGTAAGAGTTATCTTTGTAACCTTTCCTTACCTTTTCAATTTGGTTTGAAAAAATTATTTATTTTTATTATTATTTTTTTTAAGACTCAAATGTATAAAAAAAATGGCGGGAAATAACTAAAAATTCTTAATTTCTTATCCAACACTTAAATTTTATACATCAGTCTATACTGTATATTCAAAATTATTAACTTTTTCTTAGCTTGCTCGAAGCCTTTCCTGAATTTCCAAAGACTTGAAGAATTCTTAAATTCTACTCAAAATGTACAATGTTACTCTTGATTTAAAATTTTATCAGGATTCTTGATAGCTGCTCATGATTCGTGACAATCTTTCAACATGGATTGCTATCTCGTTATAGTTATTCAGAAATTTGCTCAAAATGAAGAGGAAATCTAGACTTTTATAGCAGTTCTTTTGGGATTTATAATGGACTTTTAAAGACTTCTCAGATCCTCGAAATGTTTTTCCAACCACGGAGCCCGCAGATCTATACCAAGATAAATGTATACGATAATGTTTAATGGATTTTCAAGCCTTTCTCGTGACGTCACAGCTTCGTATCATCCGTAGGTGCATCGCGAGTGCGTCCTGACCTCTGACCCCATCGCCGCCATTCGAGAGGCTTTGACCCTATTAAAAGCTGCAAATCCAACGGATTTGCCTTCATATAAGCGAACGCAGTTTTGGCGTTTGGTTTGTTTTCGTGTTCCTAATCTAAGCTTTCTGATAACAATGCCAGCGATAAAGCCCCTCAAATAACTGCGTTGCTATAACTGATATACCGATGTGGCTACCGTATCGACGATAGGCGAAGATATAGGGGGTCACGACAACGCAAAATCTGCGACGTATTGCCTACGGAGTTACGGAGGCTCTCGAAGCCGTCATCTTGAAATTTCAAAATTTGAGACAAATGCTATATAGAAAACTAAAAACCTGGAACATAATTACATTTATGTAAAAATGTAGCGCCAGTCTTAAGCGAGTGCTCGTGGACGCCATCTTGAATTTTCAAATTCGGGTTTCACCTGCCATTGCCGGGAAAGGGTTAAATTGCATTCTGAGTTTCAGCCTTTCCGACTTGGTGGCTGTGCTGATCTGCTCGATCATGCAACTATAAAGTGAATGCCATGTTGTTTTTTCGGAAATTTTATTCGAGAAATTTGTGAATGCATGGAATGCTCGTGCTCGTTGTGCGCAGTCATCGAGGGCGGGGTCAAGGGTCACGCTGCCTGCTGGGCCAAGTGATCGATCGGGTCGGGGGAGGATCGCCGACGAGGGCGAGTCCGGTTTCGCGGTGACCCCTAACCCCCCCCGCTGCTGCGCGTTCCGTTTGTCGCCCTGCTTGAGTCTGAGATCGTGCTCGGTGTTTGGGTAGTTGCCCAGTATACGAGAAGACCAGTATGGTGACTCCGCCCAGTTTTACCATGAGCTCGGACGGGAATAGTGTATGAGTGAAACGTCGCTCACTTAAGTGAGTTACTCACTCCTACTTCACTCACCAAAGCGAACTACTTCACTGAACTAGCTCATCGCCCATGTGCACTACTTCGAACCGGATTTATAGTGAACTAAAGTGAACGACGTAGTTTACTTACTCATTTGAGTGAACTAGTTCTTTTTTTTTATCGTTCTATCAATCATACGTTATCGTTTAGTTTACTATGAATACACTATACGTATACATGAATGACTTGGACGACTTAATTTATCCCATCAGTTTCCGAGTCTCGTTTATACTTAAGAACGATCTCAAGCAGGTATACCGTTAGCGTGGATAGCAGCAGGCTGAGTGATACGTTTAAGGGGGACTCCTAAAGCGCGATTTGCACCCACTCACTCCCCCAGTGGGTCGTTCAAAAAATCGACGAACG
>JAQGAO010001424.1:0-24538 GCA_034697705.1 Ommatoiulus sabulosus
CGGGAAATATAACTAAATTGTGATTTTGGGGTGTGACTTAATTTGTATAATGATCCCCCCTGCCAAATGGTACTATGTATTGAATGGAATCCCGAGAGCAAAACAAAAACGCCCACGTGCACTGTCTTCTGAGGTGAGAACCCCAGAGGGGAACAAAAGAACAAGAAAGTCTACCGACATTGCGTACATTTCTGCCCATTTTCCCACCGAAAAATAGCTATTAGGACAGTGAAGGAAGACAGTCGATGCACAGTGTTTTCACCCTGCAGTGCATTGAGTGCAAATTGAAAGTGGAATTTGTTAGCTGTCTTCCTATCCCATCACATCCTCCTCGTTAAAGTCCCAAATACAGGAAATATAACTAAATTGTGATTTTGGGGTGTGACTTAATTTATATAATGATCCCCCCTGCCAAATGGTACTATGTATTGAATTGAATTGAATCCCGAGAGCAAAACAAAAACGCCCACGTGCACTGTCTTCTGAGGTGAGAGCCCCAGAAGGGAACAAAAGAACAAGAAAGTCTACCGACATTGCGTACATTTCTGCCCATTTTTCCACCGAAAAATAGCTATAAAGGACAGTGAAGGAAGACAGTTGATGCGCAGTGTTTTCCCCCTGCAGTGCATTGAGTGCAAGGAAAGTGGAATTTGTCAGCTGTAGCGCAGCATCACCTTTTGTTTGCTGCCGTTGGCGACAGCACTGCAGCAGTTGCCATGGCAGCCGTCAAAATGATCACAGTTGGCCGCATTACGGATAGTGCTAGGAATCGAAGCAGAGTCGGCTGCTTATTTCTCTTATTTCTCCCGATTTTTGCCTTTTCGCACCATTTTTTTTGATTTTTTTTTTTTGTGCTCGAGGAACCTGCGAATCTGCGTTCGAACAATGCTTCCGCAACAACGCGATGTCCGAACTCTTCAATAATGGTCGGATTTGCCGATCTCCGCGCTTTAACCGTACAGTAGCCGTCGAAAATCGGACGGTTCGAAAACGGTGGCGGCAGCGCCAATGAAGACCCTATTTTTTCGGTAGAAAGTTGGGAAATTTGCTCGGGATTTGTTGGGTCCGACGTGTTTCACGTTCTTTCTATACTTCCCTTTAATAGTTCGGCCGCGCCACGCATCGATTTTCGTCTCGCGGCACGCCAACGGTAGGTGTGTTCTACTTGAAAATGAATTTTTGGGCAGACCGATGAATGCGGTATTTTTGTGCGTCATTCTGGCGTGGGTCTTGGCTGGCCATTGAACGCTACGTTTTTGGCCGGTTTTGCAATGGGGTAATTATGATGACTGATCTTCTTCTATTGCTCGGTCTGCGACTATAAACTATTTGCAGTTCGTGCGGGAAAAAAATAACCCCATCACGCGTTTCGTTCCATTATTCCACGTGCGATGATGTCATGACATTCCAATTTTGCATTTTGTCCCAGTTGAGCGACTTGCTCGTTCATCCGGACAACGAATCTGCTGACGGTTCAATTTCGCACGCTCTCTTGTGTATTTACCCAAGAGTGCGCGCTTGAGTGCTCCCCACTTAATCCGGCGTTGCAGCCTTGGAAATTTTGAAAACTGCAAGAAATTCCCTTCACGACGTGAAATATGGCGAGACTGCATCCAGGATGCGAAAACAGCTGCGAGATACGACTCACCGTGGATTTTCGTAGAAAATAGTAAGAAAAGTTCTTGATATATGAGTCGGAAATCTTAATGTAACTATATACCTGTACTATGGTAACGTATCGAATATATGCATTCTATCATAAACAATTCTTGCAGCATGTATGGGGGTAATGTTTTACAAAATCTTTATTTTTGAAATTTCTCAAATGGTTATTTAATATATATATATATATTAATAATATACAGGTACGAGGATATAGATAAAATGCGTGAGCGTTATGGGGTGTTAAAGCATTAAATGCGCATTGGCAAAAATCGATGAATCAACCCTTGAAATAAATAGTATTTACTCGCAAACAATTTGTTTCCTTGCATGAAGTATTTGATTGTACATTTGTAAATAAACGGGGAAATGTTTGGCGAAAAGTGAATGAATAAGTTGTTTTACGTAAGCGCTATATCTCAAGTGCTATACAGTATATGCTGTATACAAGTATTCATGATTTTTGGTATTTACTCAACTTTCAAAAATTATTAAATATTTGAGTAGTGGGGCTCCCTGATAATATTATTTAAACATATTATTTATTTGTTAAAGTCAAACTTCATTATGAGATGAACTCGATGGGACACAAAAAACCTGTGTCGGTTAACCGTAATTCGTATTATCAGATAACCAGCTTATAGAATACAGAAAAAATATGATTTAAACAAAATAAGTATATATAGTAATTGTTAGAAAAGTTCAATATACACTACAATGTTTTACAATGGGACACTGTTACCTTTAAAATAACCCGTTATCGGTGATTGTTTTTGGTTTCTTTCTCGACATTTTCTTCAAAAGTCTTGGGTTCGTTTGAACCTTTTGATCTCGAAAATTCGTATATCTCAATCGAAAATTTGTATTCCGAGTTCGTGTTAAACGAAGAAAATTGTACTCGAAAATATACCATAGGATGGGAATTCAATTGTACAATTACTTTGTACTAATTGTCTAATTAGTATTTCTATTAAGCGAGTTCGTCTTAGTGAAGTTCGACTGTACTGTATTATTTTCGAAATGTTAGCATTTCAGGTATAGTTTTCGTTCGTTTTAACATGCCATTCGTATTTATGAGTTTGTGGAATGTGACTGTTGATTTTGTGGTAATTGGTTTCATAACCGGAAATAAAGTGTGGCAAATTCAAACTTATAAATTATTAGTAAAAAATTAGGATGCATAAACTGAAAGTGAATATTTAGCCCAATGTGTGTTTTATTTAATGAAATATGTAATGAGACTTGGAGATCTCAAGACACGAATCTTGGGTTTTTTACTCAAGATTATAGTCACGCATGCATGGGAATGCGCACATGCACATTGCACAGTTTATTAATTCTTCATGCAAAGCTTGACAGCTTTAATTATTTATACGTTAAATGGTATCTGTCTATCCTTTGTTTTCCAATAAATTGTCCTTTAGTCAAAGTACAATAATGATCAGAAATTGTCCAAATTCTATAATGCTTTATGTATAGGCTTTCTTGACAATGTTATTATAAGCTGCCAAAAGCATATCATATTAAGTGCACTTGTTCAATATCTACAATATATTCAAATTTCTCTCACGATCATAATTTAAAAGGAAAAACTACTTATTGTACTTGATACAGTCAACTGCGATACGAGGAGAACACTATATATGGCATTGAAATAATCTCAAACAGATTTACTTAATATGTATATCCTTATACTCATAACGTTAGTAACAGTGTAGGGATCATTAAATTCTTACTAAATTCTAAGTTCTTACTAAGACAACGTTTTATTCTTTCCATCTTCAAGTGTACGTTGGACATGATTAGACAACGTTTGTCAAAGCTGCACGAGCAGACGACAGTCATGGAATAATGGTCAGATCCGACATATTGTAGTAGTTTTAAATAAATAAACATGCATGGCTCAGAAGATTTGAAATTTGAATTTTCTCTCATTTCGTTCACGACTTCTGCACCTCCATGTTGAGTTGGAACCATTAAAATGGTGTACATACATGTGCATATACTGTATACTTTAAGATGGCTTCCGAACAATGTCGTCCCATAGCATCGCTTAATTGGCTTGTATGACGTCATAGTAATTCCGAAATGTATTCATAGGACTTAGTGCAACAATTAAAAATCGAAACATGTTTAGAAAGGATTAACATCCCGCGTAGCAAGCTGATCAAAAAATTACGTCAAAAAGACGGGTTTTTTTTTGGTCATTTTTTAAAAATGACGTCAATTCGCAAAAAAAAGGACGTCATTTTTTGGTCATCTTGCTGCTTGGGATACAGGGATATGTTTGGAAACCTAGCACATTATAATCACTGTCCTCATACGACAGTTTACCTCCTAAGCCTGGCTATTGTTTACTTTACAATGTTCATGGTTTATTGATTTTTTTTTAAATCATTAATTCCAAAAGGGTTTGCACGCGCGTGCGTGCCAACATGTACATAAATGCTACTCGTGAGTCCAAAATGGCGGCGGGTCATGTCATTCTATAAATGCTGAATTGTGCTAATTTCGTTGATGAAACGAACACGTTGCTTAAATTACAATTATTTTTGCAGACCGAAGTCTGTAATAAACACCGGCTAAAAGGAAGTTCTATTATCCGCCGGCAATAATGATGAACGTCGATGATGGGTGTATTATAAGTCAGGAAACGGAAGGCTGCAGTCATGGAACTTTTTTTTATAGTGCCACTCGCACGGTAGCCCCCGTTTTCCAAATAATGAAAATAAATTTGCACTTTTAAGTGCATAAATATTTGAACTATTAGGCATATTTGCTTCAGCGAAACTGCCGGGTGGCCAGGATTTGCGGGTTATCATCACAAAGGCCAATTGTGAAATTATATAAATACATGTACATTGGCGTGGCTCGGGTAGACGTTTCCTGTCGCATTGCTTAACTTTACCAATGATAACCAATTTTTTTTTCTATCAATTAAGATTTTTTGCTGAATTAATGTAAACAATTAAAGCGTCGGCAGTTGAAAAGAATTGAGATAAACCGGAAGCGTTACTCGGTAGCAGTTGCTGAATTCGCAATTTATCAAACTATTGAACTCCACTGAAGGGGAAATTTACCCGTTTACAAGGCCTGATCACTGTGGAAATCAACGAATGTTCTAAAAAATGTCGAGCGTCACAACCCCGGCCATATTCACAATGCTATAGAATAATTTGAACGCCATTCGTTTCAAGGTATAGGTTTACATTTTCAAACAAAAGAGATACGAATCGTACTTTGTCAGTCGGGAAGTCAGGTGAACAAAATCGACAGGCTATAGTTGGTTTAAAATATCCACTCGGGGTATTCGGGGTTATTATAAACCAATGATTGCATTCCTTTTGCAGACGTGACTACGAGTGCCAAGGTACGATTCGTTTGTTTTGTGTATGAGTATCCGCTGCTATTTGTTCAAGACTTGTTTTACCATTACAGTATACATGTACGATTTGTCTCCCATGCACCACTTCATTTTTATTGTCAAATTTTAAGTTTGACGTTTATTATTATTATTTTTTTAAATAAAAAGACGAAAATTATTGCTAATTATATTTTTGCAACATTTATTACAAAAGGTAAAATCTTCCTTGAAACGAACGGATGTTAAGAAATGTTTAGCCTTGCGGATATGCTGTTGATGTAGATATACATGTACACACGCTTTAAAACTTTTGTCCTTATTCTTTACAATGCTTTGATGAAAGTTTAACAAATCAGTTTGATTTCCTTTTTGCTGTTAGCAGTTTCCGAGATATCTGATTGCTGCATGGTCTCGTTTTGCCAATAGGAAGTGGAATTAGAGTAAATCGGAAGATTTCTGTAGTCCCCATCATCTTCAAATTTAATTAATTTCCGATATCACAGAGCTTTTGGAATTCATTGCAAATGTCAAAGATAAAACACGGCACAACCCTCAATTTGTCCAGAAATAAACTGAACTCGATTAAAGATTAGCCTACAATACGCGTAAGATGATCGCAAAGCAAAAGAAGAAGAAATGAAACGGAAATGCAATCCTGAACTTCTCAGATTAGGCCATGACCTATAGGCCTGTGGGGAGGGGCTTGCGAATCTAGCGCAACAATGAATTGATGGGGGTCACTTGGGGCTATAGTTCTGACTATAATGCATAGGTGAAAAATGCTCGATACTGTTTCTACATTTATATTTTATGTTTTAGTCGTTTTTCACTGTCAGCTCTTGCACTACGCGTGTAGTACGTGGCGTCAGCATAAATTCGTAACGTTTTAAATGCCTAATTTTAATGATCGTTTAAGGCTGTCACACGTTAGCATATATAAATAGAAGTTATGGTTGTTGTCAGAGAAAGTGCATTAATAATGTAGTTAAATGCGAAATTGCTATTGTTACTCAGCCTTGATATTGGACTCTGTGCCTGTGGTCATCTCAGTATGATTTATGTAGGCTTTAAATTTGATCAAGATGTACAAAATCATGCAGCAAGTAATTTTATATTCGTCAAAATAAATGTTTAGCAACATCATGCGTGCATGATCGAAAGATATCAACATCAATTAAATGTACAATATATTTTACTTTTATTGTCGAACATCGTTGAGACGAATCTCAAAGGACGTCAAAATTTGTTCGTTTAAACCGTAGCTTAGTTCGTATTATCAGAAGTCAGACAAAACATGACTTCAACAACAATAAGAACTCAAGTTCTGTCGATGCTTGGATGAAATCCTACCCCATCACGTACTAGTACATGTACAGTATATGAATGGTAATGTCCTGCAACTTTTATCGGGGGATTCCCCGTAATAACGTATACCTTTTTTCCCATATTGTCAAAAGTTGGTTTTAACGTTTAACATATCGCGAATGCTGGGAACTCGAAAATTCATTCTTTTTAGTCGAAAGTTTGTAATATCCGAATTCGGAATTCGTTTTAAACGAAGAAAACAAATTTTATTGGTCCATGGACTCCTTGCACGGGGTGTCGAGGAATGGAAAGGAGTTCGTATCAGGTATTCCTATAAAAGCGAGATCCCATGCCTGTATCTACTTTAAAAAGACACCTGATTAGCATACGATCTGAATGCTATTAAAATACACAGATGTTGTCCTTGAAAGCGTAAAAAAATGTTCGTTTTATCGACACTTGGATTGTAAAACGACACAATGCATCCCATTTTCCGTATGCTGGACTTCATATACATGCATATACATGTACCTATAGGCAGCATGCATGACTTTACAGACTATATTTTTGAAAAAGTAAATTGATATTTACAATTAAGATATAGTTTACGGAAAGAATCAATTCTTATTTACAGTCGATTTACGTTTTGAAAAACCTGTATATAGGGAACCAAAAGAAGTCAATAAAATAGACATTTTCTAAATGAGAATGGCATTAAAAAAACAAAAATGCAATGTGTACTCACATTTATAGCTTCGAGTGTCCAAAAAATAGTAATAATACAAACACAATTTCCTTTACGAAATTTACAATTACCGCGAGGTACAATTAACACAACCAGTGCTGAAAACAACACTCCAATCTTTTTTTGAGTCATATGATGTTAATTTTGGTTATGATAGAAATTTTTATTCTCAACCCTCATGTACCAACTTTTAGTTCGTAAATCGGAGCAAAAATTAACATTAGATACTGTATGGGATGCTTCACGGCACCAACGCAATACTGTAGTTCGTAAAAAAAAACACGTTGCTTTCGTAAATGGGAGGTGCTGAAAAACGTGGGTCGAATGTACATGATTTATTGGTTTTCAGTTTATTTAGTTATTGAGATACTTGCATATTCTGTATACCTGTATAGTGGAACAACTACATTAAAATAAGAAGTTACTTTTATAGTTGAACAGAATAGTTACAGTAATAAATAAGGCGCTACAAAAAACGGGTAATTTTTGAAAATTGTGTGTGTGCTAAGTATATAAATATGTTCTGAAATTGTATAGTTGTATAGCTCGTAACAAAAAACAAATTTCGATATATCACGCCAACGAAATTAAATTGTTAACATTTTCGGTAATGCCATTTCGCCATGACATATTAAAAAGGACGTAAAAGCCATGCACTTGCAATATTCTAGTATAACTTCCTATAACCATACGGTTTGCGATATTAGAATTCAAGTTCTCATAAATTACTCTGTGCGCATGGAATTTAACCTTATTTCAAGAAAAAATAGGAATAGAAATATCATTGATCGTGGTTATTGAGTGTCGTTGAGATGACTGTTGTCAATACCAAAAAGCTAGCCATCAAAAGCAGAATATATCATTTCTCAATATTTAACAAGGGAGCTTTTGAAAATATCGGTTTTTTTGAATAATTAAGTGACACGAGGAAATAAAGAGAATTCCAAATGCATGTATATATTCTTTTCCGAATTATCTACAGATTTACATGCAAATGAATATACTGTACAACATATTTGAACAGTATCATAGAATACTTACAAAAAATGAGTACTTTTCATGCAGTAATGATGAAAAACATAAACAAAATAAACGATAAGTTTTTACGCGTAATGGCAATGCCGAGAGAAACTCTGCACGGTATCCACATATAGTAATTTTACATAAAAAATAATTGTAAATAAAAATAAAACTTACAAGTTTAATTGGTAATTATAGTTAATTAGACAATTACGACTGTAGTTAAAATTAACTGCAACCTTGTAAAACTCATATTTCATGTTTCTTTGTGAGTGCATGGTTTTATTCAGAACTGGAAAATTAAGATGACAACCCAAACCCCAAACACTTTATTCATTGAATCATCATGTCCTTGAAGCCATTCAAGAGACTGATAATGAAGACATGCTCAGTGTTAAAAAATAACAAAAAATTGACTCCCTTAAAAGGGTGAAGTGGATTACTTCATTCTCATTTCTATATTATGACAGTTTAATTGTACTCCTTCCTGAATATGTTAATTGTGCTGTTTTTCTGCCATCACATATCCATGTAAAATCAAAATTCGGGCTACTCATTTACCTAAAAACAAGCCTGAAGTATTTGAACATAGTTTCAACCTCAATAGGCATCAATGATCAATTGAATAAGACATACTAAAAAAGTGAAACATTTTTCATCGTCTCATTTGTTCGACTAATGTTATTGCTCATTATTAGACCGAATTTAAGTTTTTTCATCAATGAAACTTTCACCATCAATTTTCATCGTTTCATTTGTTCAACTAATTTCTCGTTGAGGTTTATAATTCATTTTTATGGGACATTATTAGACCGAACTTAATAGTTTTTTTATTCAGAATGCATGAACTGTGAACTTTAACATAAGAATTAATAAACATTATCAATAACCGTGCCTGGGTACTTTAAATGCTGGCGCGTGTCTATACGCATGCAGTGTTTTGACTTCATGCCCCAAGGGTATAACCCCCCCCCCCCTTCTTTGATCGGATTTCTTGTTTAGGTTGTACACTGCTTTAGCTCGCTTCACATAAGCTTTAAGTGCATGGGTGTGTTGACAGATTTTATAAACTGGCATCAAGTTCAGTTGCTACTGGATACCATTTTACTGCGGAGCGTAGGGCACTCACCACGTCGTTCTGTCAACGTCGAGTTCCGGCCATCGTCTATCTCGTTGTTCGAAACGCATCATAGATGGCGCTGCGCGAAGCTAGGGTTCAGTGCGCTTGGCGTAATAATCGTTCGGCTTCCCCCCATACGTAATTTAATTGCTCGGAAATTATTCCCTCCCGTAAGCCTACTTATCGATTTCAGGAGCGTGATAACGGCAAAAAAGCAAATACGCCACGTAACCTTGGGTCGGTCGTGTTGGATTATGCATGCACGACAGCTGAGCTACTGAATATAGGTTAGCATCAAGGTTGGGACAACATTATTCCAGCAATAGCACCATCAGGGGGTATGGCCTGCTAGAGCGACCATTTAAGCAAGGTTAAAAATCGGAAGTTGTATGGTGTATACACGGTGAAAGTCATTCAACTATAGTGGTGCAGGGTGTGTCATTCGTCGTCCCCGTGACCTTCGGGGGGTTCTGAAGAAGCTTCAGTCCAGGGGTGGGGTTAGGGCGTTTGCCGTTAGATTTTGAGGCTCGTTATTGTTGGTGAGAAAGAGGTCATGGAGTCAGCACGAATCACACCTCAAACGATGGTAATTTTTTTTGCTTCGCTGTAGGGCGCGAACACTCGGATACATTTAGTAGAATCCTAAAAAAAAATTATTGGCTGCAAATTAGGCGAAATCAAATTATTATTTTTTAAAAAAAATGAGGTCGAATCGTTTAGAATTTTCAATTGTAAAATCCGTAATCGGTAGAATTTGTATAATTTCGCAATTGTTACGAATTTAAGACGATTATATAGGCAGGTCCATTTTATTTATTGGCTGCAAATTTTAAGTTAAAAATATACCAATTTTACTACTTGGATAACAAAAATGAAGTCGAACTATTTCCGTTTCGTATTACCGGTTTTTTTTTAAATTATAAAGTTCTCAAAACTTTTAGAAATTTGCTCTTAATTTTTACGGGCACGACTTTAAAGGTCGTCACTACACGTGTCAATTTCTTGCCATATTTCTGGAATATGGCAAGAAGTCATGTTTTATTGGTTGCAAATTATGAGAAATGAAATGTTCTAATTTTTCAATTTTAAAAACGTGAAAACATAAATGAAATCGAATTACTTTCGGTTTCGAATTTTCATTTTGAAAAGCCATATAATGGTATGTCAAATGCTTAGAAATATGTGCTCGACTTTTCGGACACGCCTAAATTTGCCTGAAATTTGGCAACAAATTGCCACGTCCGTTCCCTCCCTTACGCAATGTGCACGTTGGTGATCTTCTTAATTCCATAATGCAACTAGCTGTTCCGATCGGCTATTCCCAGTTGGGTCATTTGTCTAATAGACTAACTGGGAATAGTCGAACATGCAGTTGAATAAGAGAATAAACGACTGGTCTTTGCAAATTGCAACCGTACACTGGTATGAAAACGCCATTACCAAACTGATGAAAAAACAGTGAAAATGAAAAATGCGCCATCCGTTTGGTCTAGGCCAACGCTGTTCAAGTAATTATTCCAGACTTTGTTTTGCAAACTTACCACAAAAAAGATATACACAAATCAGTATTTATTATAGTGATGCTGAAATCCTGAAATAAAATTCGGGATCGATGAACTCGCACGGTTTTTCAGCGTGTTACCAGACAATCGATTTGCTATTGGACTGCCCAGGAAGGGGGCAGTTCTGCCATGTAGACAGTCGATGGATAGTGTATTAGCCAACAAGCCATTGTCTTCACACTATAAGGAAAGGATTTCTGTTTTGTACACATGTTGAAAAATGTGACCTCCGGTCATCGATTAGTTTCATAGAAGTTT
Source organism: Ommatoiulus sabulosus (assembly GCA_034697705.1). NCBI lineage: Eukaryota > Metazoa > Arthropoda > Diplopoda > Julida > Julidae > Ommatoiulus > Ommatoiulus sabulosus. The sequence goes on from JAQGAO010001424.1 coordinate 11,037, forward strand.
CATTTCATGCATACAGTATATTTATAACTGCTGCGTTTGCGAAATTGTCTACTGCCATATTTGCAGTATTGCCTTCCAATTTGGAAGTTCCAAGTTGTTGCCCGTCTAATTTCTGGTTTCTGCTGAAGATGAACTGGCTGCGAATGAAAGAAGCCGATGAGGATGAAAGGGAAATTTCGCCAAGAGGATGTCCAGAAATTGCTGAGGAGAAATTGCATTCCTCTATTTTTGGTTCTTTGGTCGATGTCCTGGGGCAAGAGGGTGGTCAACGTGAATGATTCTAAATTGTAGGGGATGAGGGTAAGAAAAGCGATTAAAGGTAAACGTGATCGTGCTGCACAACCCCACACCAATTTGGGATTTGGGACAAAAAAAGCTAATTACACGCTATTTCAAAGCTTTTGTCCGCGCGGATGAAAGGCGTTGTTTATGGACAGTCCCTGAGGTCTAATCGCGCAATTGTATTTTGTGCTCATCTGGTCCAAATGACATTCTTCGAGTTATGTTAGCTCACGACAACCCAATTTCGTCCACTGACTTACTTAACTTTAAAAAACTACAGTTGGTGACACGCGGAGATTAGTTTGACAATTATTGTATGATTTTTGTGAAGTACTTGACGAACACCCCATGTGCAACAGCCACGATTTCACAACCGGCAGTAGTAACTGCTTCAAATAGTCATAAGCAATACTGACTTTTCATATTTCTACTTGCAAATACGAGTGTAGTGAAATGAATAAATATTGATATTACGAATCTGTATAAAACATGTATCTAATCTCAAACCAATTCCGAAAATTTCAATTTTCATTTTGTGTTTGGGGTTCTCCTGCAGCCAATGTTGATATGGAAAAGTTCTTCCTCGCATTGTTTATTTAAGCTTTTCTGTAATGCACCAAAGACAAACGGGAAAAAGGACCTAATAGAACCTCTTCGAGATGTTTTCGTCTCAGCGGTGCCCCCTGCCGGCTATTTAAACATTCACGCTAGGTTATGGGAAAATCGAGCATGTATCTTGCATATTTCATGATGTTTGACGGTCTATATTTTATGGTCTGCCGAGTAATCCCCAGATAATCGGTAAAGCTAGGATTTAAATGGTGCCTAATATGAGTTAGCATAATTTTTGGAATTAAGCTTTGGGCTATAGGATTTGACACAGCGCCATCTATAGTCGTATATATACCGCGAGGAGACTAGTTAATCCTAAATTACATCCCATGCAGGCATATATATGCTCAAGAGGAACAGGGGGGGGGGGGGGAGCTTAACTTAGCCGATCAGGGAGGATCTTTTTCCGGGGATCATTTTTTCAGGGAGGATCATTTCAGGGAGGATATATTTGCTAAATTTTGAGCAATTCATTATATCTTATAACAAAAATGCATGTCAGTAAATGCAAGCTTAAGTGCTTTCGTAACATTCCCAACATGCGCTATAGGCACGGATTTATTAACAATCAATACCTCACACTTGTACAATATGTCATTTGATTTTTCACTTTGTGGTCACAAGCTCAGTTCGTTCTTCCTGCATTCTATTATTAACAGGCACTAAGTGAAATTTTTAGTTCCTGCTATTGATTTGAGTAAAAGAAGTGTAAAAATAACGTTGAGATATCTGCAGCTCGATTTTATTGTACGCTATCTTGGCTGAATTTCATTTCCGGTTAATAATCTCTGGACGGAAATCAAAATACGAGCGTTGGACAAAGCATATTTTAAACCAGTGGCTATGTACAGTACATGTATAAAAGAAGAACGCAATAAGGGGGGTTGGTTTAGTATTGGTTTAGGAAAAAAGCACATACATGTATATAATGTATATATTGTACATGTTGAGTTTGAGGATTGTCTTTGTCAAATTCTATTCTTTTTAAATAGTTTCAAAGTAAACATAAATAGATTTTTGCATTTTAATATATACAGTAGCCCCTTCCCCGCAATACATGCATGTACACTATATATTATAGATTATATATATATATATTATATTATAGATATTATAGATATTATATATTACATCTTGCATGGCTTTATTAAAATTAAAGATGGAATGTTCCCAAGCTGCATGCCCTCAATGAAAAATTGAACACAAGCATGCAGTTTCCGACAAAAACAATGGGCCTTATGCAGATTTCGACAGCATGTATATATCACGTGATATTTCTTTCATTCCATTGGCGAAAGTTATCAGGAGGCAGGGCCGAGGCACGTTCTTTTAGTTGTTGATTTGCTAAAAAGAATGCACGTGATGTAGCTCCCTATTTAACTCTGCATAAGGTCCATTGTCATAAATAAAAATTGCATGAAAAGCTGCGTTTTATCCAGCAATCGAACATGAGACCACTTCCGCCAGCTAGTGGCTGGATCAATAACTAATGAAATCGCACTTGGAAGATTCTTGATTCATGACAACCAAAGCATGCTTGAGAATATGCAGATTTTGAGACATTTTTTTATTCCTTTATCGAAATGATCGTCGAGATGAGTGGCGCTTCGCTGCCTGTTCCAAAACCGACAACACGATTGATATCTGCAGCTGGAGCATCATTGGCTCTGGTTGAGACACCAACAGGCGTTGCGTATATATGCATCTGGTTGATGGTGATGACGACGTCGAAATGCTATGTTCGTCTATAAGTCATGTTGTTCGTATGTGTACAGGTGTTCTCTTCGCAATGCGTACCATATTTTTAATATTGCTCGATTAATTATTGCTCGAGCTTCTAATTCGCAGCCTGGAATTTGGTCTCCCAGAGTTACACTTGAGTTGCACGAGGGGGAAACCTGTCTGGATAATGCTATTCGTCGGTAACCCCTTAGGGCAAAGCGAGTTGTTTTTGTGGGGGTTCGGGGGTACCGAGCAACGCGGAGTAGGCAGGTTGTGTTTGAGTTGCACTCGCTGTTGCACGGTTGAGGACCTCGAGCTCCGCCGAGCAGCAGCACAACAGACCATGATTTCGGATTATCGTTGCTGTTCTCGTCGTTATTATCGTTACCGTACGAAAACGGCGTGAGGACGACTGAAACGGACGATACCGTGACCATCTGGACGCAAAAATGACCAGCTGACCACCACCGAACAAACTTCCTTTTCCGAGTTGAGATTCTAGACCGCCACCATTGTAAGAAAGCCCGCTTTCCAGGTAAGAACGCGTCGTGGTAGAAAATGACCACCTCGCTTGACCATTTGCCTTGTGTCACGTTGGACGATCGAACGATATATGGGCCGTTGCGTATATGCTTTTTGGGCTGAATGATGCTTTTTTTTTGGCCCGGCGAGGAATGGGGGTGAAGTGACCAGCGTCCGGCTAGCTCTTATCGTTCAGTGATTTTAATGAGTAGGCCTAATTTTGTTATGTGGGCCACTTTCTGAATTATTGGTGTCGATTCGAGACGCCTACTTCGTACGCTTTTGTTCTAGTTTATGAACGCGAGTTGTGACTTAATTCGATAAGACTCTTTTTGCGAACTGAAGTGAATTCCGCCTCTGTCTGAAAATGTGTTAGTTGCAAACTTTTGAGTGGAACTTTTGCTCGTATACTCTGCATTTGCGTGCAACTCGAGAGCAGACTTACCAGAAATATACATCGACGATTTGTAGAAGTCGAAACTTTAAAAAAAAAATCTCAATTGGATCGATAACATTCAGGAAATAAGCTTAGAAGACGTTGTTAGTTATAAACTCATCTTTGGACGACCCGTTTTGTTTCCTGCGCAAAATTGCCAAGGGGCCATCCGAAACTTTCTCGTGTTTGGTTTTTTTTGTTTGCCACCTTTCCGCACACATGCAAAGGAACAAAATATGAAATCTTATTTCTTTAACATATCTTAAAATTAAAAAATTTTCAATCAGCTGCATGGCCATGGAAACGAAGGGTGTTTTGTAAGGTTGGGAATCGCAGGGAAATTTTCATCGCCAAAGACCAAAGTGGTCTCCCAGTTTTCCAAAACCACTTTTTGCTGCTCTGAAATGGCATTCCGGTACGACGTGGCTCCACCAACCCTTGAAGGTTAATAACCATTTCCACTTTTTGCGGGGTATTCGCATAACACGGAGCAGGTAGACCTCTGCATGGCAAACAAGGCCTAGCTGCGTCTAACACGCTCACTTTGGTGCAACGAAATTAATAACCTAATTGGTCGCGCTTCATATATGCTCGGAAATACATAAGAAAGCTTAATGGGAGCGTTTTTTGATCGTGAGAGTCCATGGGGAGTTGGACGTTTCTGCGATGGAGGTTGGGTTTTTACCCTATATCCATTCGGTCCGATTGTTACTTGAAAGTAACGCACCCCACTTCAGAAGTATACCACAAATCCATTTTTTTTTCGTTTTAAGATAAAGCATACTTTAATGCTTGGTAAAATAAAGTAATAATACTGTCATTTAGCCGAAACCATGCAATTTACGATGGGTCATTTGTATACATACATACTGAACATAGCATTTTAATGCATATTTATGGTAAAATAAAGCTACAATACTGTTATTTAGCCGAAGTTATGGACTAAGATGTTGTTTTTACGGATCGTATACATGTAGAACTCGTTAAGAACACGTAATACAGTTTGCAACAAGAAATTGAATATTTTGGAGTTGAGTCACTCCTGAATCTGGAGTTATCTGCATGAATTAAGACTCCGATATCTGAAGTTTTTGAAAGCAAAAGAAAGTTTTGATGAAGCTGTGTGAATTTCACTCATTTTATCACGAAAATAAAGATGGACTAATTATTAATATGGTGAAAACCGTATAAAACTGACGAAAGGTATTCTAGCTGTATATACGTCCAAGAGTTAATTGTTCTTCTTAATTCGTGGAATACATTTTAACTAGTTCCACGTTTTGCACAGAATTAACCAACTTCAGTGCCTTAACCAACAGTACATTAACCAACTTCAGTGCCTTATTATAACTTTAATGACGATTGTTTATAATCTTTCATTTATTCCGATAATGGCCAATATGTAATGGGAGGTTAGTATGCTTTAATGTCCAATCCACTGAATGATAATTCGCTTTATCAAATATTGGAAACAACTTTCGCACTTAATAAAGTTGCGTGTGCGTGTCGGTGATGCTGTTTACGTAAAAGAGGCGTCAATATTTGACCAAATGAAGGTGCGTGTTCGCCGTTCAGGTCTGTGTCGATTTGCTGGACGCCAAATGGACCGGTGGTGCTGAATTGCTGCTGGCCAAATTGGCATGGAACCTCCTGGGAGACGAGGGGTGCTTTTCAAGACATCCCTTCAACCTTGGAAATGAAAGGGAGAGTGGAATGAAAGAGCTAATCAATACACTTCAACTTAAATAAGCGAATTCCAAACGACCTGCTTATATCGGCGTGTTCATGCTCTGGGGGAACCAATTTTGCTGATCAATTAAATGGCCACGCACAATGCGAATTCTTTGATTACTCGATCCGATCGAAGATTCGGGTAAATGCGAAATACTATATACATGTATAAACTGCATAGTGCACGATTACAAACTTCAAGGAATTCCCCAAATATTCGACCAGGCCTCTTAAAAAAAATTTGCAATGGTGCGTCATCGTAGTTGTGTATAGAATTATTTTTAAAATACGATGACCACGAAACGAGACAACCTGGTGTACATTTCACCAAAGTTTTCAATTGTAACCGGATACAACTTGGTCATCGTGAGTCAACCAAACCCGATGCCCACGGTTTGACATCGGGACGGTTTCAAGTTTAAAATTTGGTAATGTACATTATACATGTATTTACATATGGATGCATAATTAGTCTGTATATGAATACCAAGAAATCAATGCATTTAAAGAAGGGAAAGGGTGGTGGCATTCTGGATTTGGGTTCTTTGAAAAATGTCTTAACCGGAAGGTCATAATACTAGTTGGAGTACTGGTGATGGAAGGATTTGGAAGAGGGGAGGAAAGGCGGTCCGATCTTCAAAGAAACTTTAGAAAGTTGTTCAAACAAATAGTGTCTATGCTAAATATTGAAATATTTTTGGGAGAGGTAATGCACCACCCTAAGCTTGAACCACACTAATGCTCGCCGGCGTTGACCTCGAAATGTTTGACGTCTAGTCCATTGTGTTCCAAATTTTTGACATTGGTGTACTAATTAATTCACGGCTTGCCTATTGTCTATGTCGAATTCCTGTTTGTGTCAATATTTACAGATAAGCGATATATCGTTAGGCAGAGCTACTGATGATCGCGTGTTAGCTAAACATTATACACAGGATGTTCCTGTAAGTTTTTTCCCCCCTGAGCAATGCATATGCAATGAACGAGGAAAACAGTTTTCGGAAATGAATTTTAATAGAGGATAAAATATTCGTGCGAATAATACAATGTGTTCAACCAGTAGCGTAACGCTTTTCAGCTATAGAAATGTGAGAAAGGATTTCAATGCTTCAATTTTTTATAGTTTCCTAAATGTAATTGTTATGTATTAGAGAAACGTTTTTATTTCGTGTCACCTTAATTTCTGTCCAAATCAGTTTGTATACGACGCATTGGAAAAAGCATTTCGATAAGAAATAAAACTTCTGAATAAGAAAATAAACTTCAGTTTAATCAATAAGCACACGCTATCACTAATTGTAATTTCGAATTTTCGAAATTGACTGGACGCTAGGCTATGCACGTGATTAAGGCGTGCACAAAAACGAACCAATGAACATGCAGGTTGCACTCTAATTGAATCTGTTTCATTGGCAAATTTGCACGTGAAATTAGATGAATTTCCGCGGAAATTCGCACATGCTTTGTTTGGAAATAAGCCGCAAGGTGTATAGGGTCTTACTGCGGCGGATGCTATAATTGCAGAGAAAATTGGTTGTTTCTGATGGTGATACAGTATTTCTGAGCAAACTTTCTTAATTAATGGTAAGCTAAGTCCACACTAGAGGACGCAACTAATTGGTTGCCAGTTATTTCTGGAAAGATAAACTTAAGTAAACAATGTATATGTGTATAGTACAGTAATAAACTGACAGTTATTAGCAACGGAAAGTGCCTCTGTTTCCTCCAATGTGGAAGTTGCCTTACAGGCTTATAATGTTGCAGAGACAGCACATTACACTTGTGCTACCTGTATATATATATTTGTCACGTTTTTTGGTATAGGGCGTGTCTAGGGTGAATTTTAAAACTTGTTTAACAATGAGTAAGGAATTGTTCTCCAAACGTTTGTTGATATACATGTATGCTTCAGACGTATATTTTGCATCGTTATCATGTACAGTAGTTTACCTTGCTCCTATAACTTTTCCTGGTTAATTTAAGTTTTGAGTTGATAGATTTAGGTTTTAGATCCGATGGTCTATATAGGAAAGTAAATTGACGTCTACTCGTCATTATCAGAACAAAGCCTCGAGTACAGCACATTATACCGCATTCGGGACATACCCCCATCTTATCGCAGTGATTTGATAACCTGTTACTGCGTTTGTAAATAAAATGCGATAAAATTGCCACGCTTCATATACAATTTGTGTACTTTTCTCGCATTAATATCAATCCCGACATTGTTGTTTTTTGACCCAACTTTCAAGCCCCCGATCTTATTTTGCGCAGACCTATACACTGTGCCGTGTTTTTTTGTGTTACATCAGATATTTTCTTTTGAAAATGATCTTCATGTCGTTCTTGTGTATATACGTTTACCCTTGTTTGGTGTGTATAGTTTGGAGAACTATTGTGCCAATAGCCCTTAACAGTTCAAACAGCCTCTTTCGGAACAAAGATGGCAGCCAAAGCTCTACCCTGCATGCTCAAGAGGCAAATGTTTCTTTTTACACAGCAAAATTCGGAATAACTGAAGACCACTTTCTTGTTATGACTGGTAAAAAGTAACGTTTCTTATATTGGTGAAGTTGTTTTCCATAGTTGAAGCAGATGTCGTTCAATAGAAGTGGGGATTATTATTATTATTAATTTTTTTTTTTTTTTTTTTTTTTTTGCACTTACTCCTTCAAGCGCATTTTGTAATAGTCGTGTATCGTTAACAATCAAGCTACATTCGTCGTATGCGAGATTAAACCGGTTGATATTTTGTACAATTACCGAAAATATATTTGGGGGATTATCATGAAAGTCAAAATATTAACACGTGCATGGTGAAACGATCGACCTCGATGCCCGGAATGCATTCAGAGAGCGTTTGCAAATAAATTCCATCTTTTTTGAGTGCAACTGCTGCGTAATCGACTAGTTTATTTGGGAATTGATTAGGGTGCTCAGACAGAAGCTTTGCGAATTACACTTGGCAGTCTCGAAGTCACGTGTGCATGTAAAAGCAATGCATTGATTCGTTTGTCAGTATGGCGTACGATAACCACATACGAAAGACATGTATACGTGAGTAACTCACTTAACCATAATCCAATGAACCTACGCGGCGCTGCGAGCACATGGGTGGGGAAAGTGGGAGGAGTCAGCATACTGGTTTTTCGTAAACTGTGGCGTTAACCGGGAACGGAATTTGTAAACCAATTAGCGAGTCGATTTTGCACATGACTTCACGGCTGCTAAAGTGCGTTCGTAAACGTCTGTATGAGTACCCTCTTATTTATTCCCTTATAGCTTAGCCTAATTAATACAGTCACCACTTCGTTTGTTTATTCCGCCTGCATGTCAGATGGCTTACTGCATTGAGTAAATGTTTGAAGCGAGCATGAATAACTATTTAAATATTTAGATCGATTCTAATATTTTTCCTTTCTGTGACAAGGTGAATTACGGTTTTCACCTGTACATTGTATATACAGGTAGCTAGCTAGCTCCGGTTGCATTAAAATGCCTATTGTGCCACATTTTTATTTCCTTATTGACAGAGTTATTCACGTTTTTATTAAATACTACTTTCATGACATCAGTTAAAAATGATAAGCTGATAGGGGCCCCATATCAATTTATTGGACATACATGTGAATGACTGTTTTCATGTCATTAAATTACCCTCTTGATTGTTACATCATATGCACGTATATTGCCTTTTTATTCCATGCGCCAGTTTAGTTACCTAATTTTAGGTTCGTGTTATATAAATATTTATGTACGTCACTGCGATTAACGGATAAAAATAAATACACTGTACCAGAAACTTTATAGACGTGCGCATATTTCGGTAAATTTTGCCCAAATGAAAATAATTCAAATTTTCGTTTTTTATAAAAAATATTAAGCTTAAGACATTTGATTTTGTATAATTTTCAGCCACAAAACATTTTTGGAACACTTCTAAAATTGCGTAATGTTACTGCCAACAGATGGCGCAATTTTTTAACAAATTTCCAGCGATTTTAGGCGTATCCGAAAAAGTAAGTGAACATTTCTGCAAATTAACTATTTGCATAAATTTCGAAAAATAAAATACTAAATGATAGTGTATATTATTTGACATCATTTTTTGTTGTTGTGGAAATTGTAAAATTATATATATAAGTTATTATAGTACATGGTGCATGTTTCGGACAAGCCTGTATATAAAATTACCTGAAATTTTACAATTAATTACCAAAGAGTTGGTCATTTTATTAGGTGTGGTCAAAGATGCCACGAAACATGACAGTATATGCGAATTATGAAAATCCAAACAGAAAATGGTCACATCATTTGTAGCACACGAGTAGCAATCTTTAAACGCATAGAATTATATAATTCCCAACCGATTAAGCTGAATTTGTCGAACACCCTTGAAATAGTCCGAAATTTGGCAATTCGTTGCCACATCTGTGCTCGCCCTATAATACATGTATTATATATGTGTATTTTCATTAATTAAATTAAAAAATGCTGGTGTTATATCTGAATGGAGCATAATTTACCATAGCATGCCCTCGTCAGAAAATAGCAACTTTGTAATTTTATTACAACTTTGTATAATTTTCTTTCCACACTAACCTTGCCATAACTTGAATTTTTTTTTCTATGAAATAATGGAAGGCTGTATGCAGCTCATTCATGGCATCGGACCTCTGACCACTCGTGGCACTGAAATTCGTTTAAAAATGTTAAACTATTCGTAAAGCCGGTTAACTGGCAGTCCCTCTTCATGCTGCTTTTGCTCTAAGGGGTTATTATTTTTTGGTTATATATCAATTACTATGCGAGGCATTTTCAGCTATACAAAATTGCAGTTTTGCATTGAGGTGGTCTGGGTACTTGTCGAGCTATCCAAATTTAGGTTTTCCAGACGACCGCTTTTGGACGACAAAAAGTTCCACTTTGTATACCACACCTAGCTATACATAGCCTTTCCTCTCAATTTCAACGTGCGTATATCCCTTAGGCATGCACGGGAACAGGTTAATTGTCGAATGTATTAATTGTTATTTATTGACGCGTGTAGCCTTAGTCGCCATTGTAGCATGGTCATTAACCATCCGAACAAATGCACCATCAAATGGTTCTGCTACTCGCGCTTTCATGCTCATTTGGGCATTGAGCATGCTCAAAAGCTTTTCTGCAGGACGTTAAAAGCAACACTCCTCCTTCCTGTGAGGTTGAGTAAAGAGGGCCGAAGATCCGCCACCGATCGACCCTCCGCCTGGCGGCTTGTTTTGAAAGCAAAGGATGCAGGGATTCTCGCGCAATTCTTTGGGCGTGAAACGGTTTCGCGTAGAGGGGCACTATGGGTAAGAACACACAGAATGCTTATTGCAAGCGCTTGCCACTCGGCATACGCTAGCGCCACCAAGCGGGATAAGAATGCGGCATGCCTTTTAAATGAGGGCGCCAAAAAGGAAAGCTTAGCCAAACCAGGCTGAGCTTACAAGAAGCGCTTATAAGCTTTCAAGAATGTTTGTAACATTCATTTTTGGAAATCCGAAAGCAGATTTTTAAGTGTAGCCATGCATGCACATATATAACAGTAAAAACGTGTTCATGCGCTCATCATGAGATGCTAATGCGCATGTGCAAGGTTTTACGCGGAATGGTTCACCTAGCACACGCATGCAGTGGCGCCACCAAGCACACTGGCCATCACGCTGATGTCAGCGTTCATTGTGCGCCCCAAAGACGCTGAAAGAAGCACGTCGAAAGTAAGCATTATGTGTGTTCTTACCCTTAATGAGCATTCGTGTAATTGTAAGACCTCATGCTTGATCAGCAGAATTCTTCCAGTTCTGGAAATTAAAACTGAGATGCGCCCAGTATAGCTAGCAGCGCCACCAAGCAGGCAGCGGCGGATATGGATAACTTTACAGAATGTGATGCAACATACTGTATTCTCAAAGAATTTAATCAATAAATGCATGTATAGAAGTGGTTTTATGGATATAATAGCTGCTTCTTAAATGTTTATGCACTTCCTGGGCAAATTTAACTGTGGTTCACTCCGAGAAAAAAATGCAGGTTGATCTGTCGTTTTAATCTTCTCATGTTGATTTGATGAAGGTTGAAATTGATAAGGCACGTCGTTGTTTATTCAAGTTGAAAGATAAATTTCAAAATAGGCCAAAAATCAATTCAAACATATATAGGAATAGGTCTTCAAAGGCTGATCAGTTACCTCTTTAAAATGCATGTACTTGTTTAGAAATTTGCTCACATGCATATTTCTAGTGCTATATGAATCATTTAGTGTAGGCGTTAGATTTGAATGATTCTAGCTTCGGAATTAATCCGAAGGATAAGTTCGCATTTTCAAATGGCAGGCAATTAGCCATCACTTTGACAGTTTTCAAACTTCAGAAATTGTGGAAATCGAAGTTCTCAGTTTCCTGCAGACTGCATGGGCGGATAAATACGGAGCCCCAAACGGGCATTTGAGTAGATTTTCCCATAGTTTTATAAGTCCAACGAAACTTAAAGTTGCCAGCGTTTTTAATGTAAACTAATCAATTGTCCGTTTAATGACTGGGGTATGTCGTCCATTCCAAAACTCAGGTATAAAGCATGGCTACACCTTGCTAGACTTTCCTAATTCGAGTTCCACGCCATCTGGCGGATGGAGCAGGCAAAATCGAAAGGACTATACGCACAGTTTAGACGAACCAGAAATGGTAAAATCAAACACACCGGACACGCATTCGTTAATATAGGCCAACGGTAAACGATGCATTTATGCGAAACTACCAAAATTAGAGCATGTGCGTTTTGCGAACGGTCGAGGGTGGATCGAGACGGTGAAACGCAGACGGAAAAACTATAGGAGTCTTAAAACCTACAAATGTCAAAAGAATTACCATTCTAGACTGGGAAGCGTTGAAACGCACTGAGCTGGGTGTGAAATTGATTGCTAAAAGAATTTTGCATGCCACTCACCTAGCGGGTTATCAACAAAGAAATGCTTTCTTTGGAATATGTGTTTGTATTCCTTATGATATTGTTTTGTTCCTTATATGATACCTGAAGCGCGAAGATATTGTCGCCATATTTGGCACGTCTCCTACAATTTTTAAGGAGTTGGTATGGTATGGTCAAATCTCTGATCAAACCTTCAGTATCCTTTCCTTAATTTGTTCATAGTCCAAATGATTTTTTTACTTAATTTATGCAATATCACACAACGTTAATGCACTAAGTGGACTCAGCCCCTTCTGGCATGGATTAAATGATGAACAAATAGTCGTGGGTTGATGATTAGTGTTGTGAAGGTTCGTTGGACTGTAGTAATTGTTTACCGTAATGGGTAGCTATTCTAAGTAGCAGCCACATATTTGGTTCTTGGATGTTTAGGAGAAATGTTTCGATGAAGTTAGTATGAGTTAAAGATGGGGGTAGTTTGCTTTTCATACGTATAGCCTTTAAAGTAGGGTCAGTGCAATCCAGGAGGAGATGGGTCCATGAGGGAGGATCTCTCAGACATAATATACAAGGGTTGTATTTATCTGGTCTAAATGTTCCTGAAGTTAGGTAAATATTGTAGGGGTTAGCTCTGAGATGAAAGATGAACTTTTTTAGGGAGAATGGGATGTTGAGTTTAAAGTAAGGATGCATGCAGGGATGGTTATTAGCGATTTTTTTATAATGAGGAAAGTGGGTGGAGTTTTGAATGCGCTGAGAGATGATGTTTTCATGCTCTAACCTTAGTTTGTTAGTACAGAGAAGTTCACAGGCTTCGATTTGGTTTAAATTATAGTTGGATAGTTTTTGTGGACTGGATAGGGGAATGACAATTGAACTTATAAAATGGTTTAAAAGGTTATATTTGTTAGTTGGGCTATCGAGCCAATCAAGAAATAAAAGTTGATGTAAGGTTTTATTATTCTGAAGTTGACAACGTTTCCAAAATTTGAAAGTTTGACTAGTTAATGTAAGGGAGATAGGAAGTAGTTTGAGTTCGTTATCTATGATATAGAAAGGGGTGGAATGATCTAAACTAAAAACTCTTCTGATAAATTTTTCTTGGATTCCAGCGAATGTATCGGGTTTGTACCAGGCCCAGAATATTGCATTGTAAGTTAGTATAGGGAGTAAGAGGGAATTAAATAGTTGTAGGTGAATAAGTATGTTGTTAAGTTTCTTATTTATGAAAAGTTTATATGCGATG
>JAQGAO010001425.1:0-24532 GCA_034697705.1 Ommatoiulus sabulosus
ATAGTATCCAGCCACATCACCAACATCAACGAAAGCAAGGTGCATTCCTCCATCAACATCTCCACTTGCTTCCACTGTAATACCCATGCTGTAATCTAATGTTTTTGCTTCGGTCTTCGTGAAAGGGTCTCTATCTGTTGACCCTTCTGCAATCATCAGTGTTTCCAAAACGAGGGTGTAGAGCACACGAATGGCCATGGCAAAATCAAGAATGTTCTCTGTAAATCGGAATAGTTTGCTGAATCTTAGAGAAAATTTACCCTGAGCTGGACGCCGTTTTTTACGTAAATTTCAGTAGGTGGCAGAGCGCGCAACAAAAAGGTCGGAAACAATGAGGATTTTTAATGTGCTTATTTATTATTCATAATTACGTAAGTTATTCAAGTAATTGTGATATTTATGGCAGTGCTGGTGAACCATGCCTTACATAAATTATCAGTTGAATACATCGAATAATGTCGGACATATCATTGAATGTGGAATCATCATTTTCTTGGTTCGTAAAGAGCACCGTCAATATGGTTAGTAGAAAACAAACCAGTTGAGATTGGCAACTTGAATTGTATTATCAGCCTGAACTGGACTGTTGAACACGAAGTAAATGTCAAAAACATAATAGTGAGTGGTCCTATGGGATAAGTCAATGGTTGTGTTTACAGTCACGAAAGATTGAAAGTCGCCAGTTTGTGGCACCTCGACTATCGCCACTGGCGTGCTGCGTAGCGAGTAGAAATAAACCTCTATTAAACCATTGAATTCCTCAGCAGTATCTCTGGATACTCTCATCGAAATCCCTTTCGGAAGGACACCATCAAAATTAAAGGTGTAGTATCCAGCCACATCACCAATATCCACGTAAGCAAGGTGCAATCCACCACCAACATCAGTACATTCTTGCATTGAAATTCCCACGTTGTAATCTAAGGTCTCCGCTTCAGTCGTCGAGTAAGGGTCTCTAGTTGTTGACACTTCGGCAGTCATCAATGTAGCCAAAACGAGGGTGAAAAGGACGTGAATGGCCATGGCAAAATCAGGAATGTTCCCTGAAAATCAGAATAATGACAGTGTGAATGCTGGACGAATGTTGGATGATGTGCAGAAATGTGGTTGGCTTATATAGGAAATTAAAACCAAGATTATCATCACATTTGGATTAAAAGAGGAAGTAAATTACGTGATTAATTAAATCAATTCGACCTAAGGTATCGCAAACTTTGTTCGAGTGGCATTTCACGTGCTCCTGTGCACGTATATTCTAGGTACCACTCGATCATTCTTTCGATTTTTAAATGCCCTTTAAATGATCTTGTGTCTAGATCAGATAATCTGTAATGTAAAGATTACATTCTTCCGAAGTTGTAAAAAAATCCATTTTTGGTTTCTGAAGCTGAAGTCGGTGTGAGTATTCTCGGTACCACTCTAGTACCGAGTAGTGCACTCGATAAGGATCCTCAAGGGTCACCATATCAGTTAATTAACCTGTACTTTAATCCTTCCAAAAAACTGAAAAAGGTGTCTGTTTTCAGTGTCTGAAGCTGTAGTCTGTGCCAAACCCTGTAGCCATAAAAATAGTAACTCAGAACATACTCCGTTAGATAAATATCATTTACTCGTGGAGAACGTTTTAGCCTAATTTAAGAGGCAAAAATGTTAACTTTTTTTTGTTTATTTTTTAAAACAATAAAAAGAATGAAAAAGGCATTAAAAATGTCCATGAAATATAGTAAGTTATTCATTTTTAGTTTCATATATTTTTCAAATCTTGGATTTTTCAATCTTAAAGGAAAGGCAGCATAAAATTTTCTATTTTGGTGTAAAAACGCGTCAGTAAGCAAGAAATATTTTCTTAGTTTTTATCAAGAAGGCCTGATAATCGTTCAATTTTTGTTCCTTTTCTAGGAAGAAGCCAGGCGGCACTTCAATTGTGACTCGCTGGAAGGTGCCGAACTGGAAGACCAGGGCGGCGAAGGAACCGCTCTCACTCACTGGGAGAAAAGGATCTTCGAGGTAAATTAATCGGTAAGCTTTTTCCGGACTGTTGAAGCAGAGTTCGGTCGACTGATTTCCTTCATTTCGGCGCCTTTATCGTCGCAAGAACGAAGCCATGACCGGAATCCACACCCAGAATCCGATTTACTCCCGAATAACGCTGGCCCTGATGGAGGACAGCGGATGGTACCTTCCCAATTACAACATGTCCGAGGAACTGGCGTGGGGCCGATCGCTCGGATGCAATTTCGCCCAGAAAAGCTGCAAGGAGTGGATCGACGAGAAGGAATTGAGGTTCGGTTATTGCCGCGATGATTAATTAATGCAGATTTTGTGAATTTACGATGGCGGTCCTAGCGTCTGACAGTTTAATTATCTGTCTAATTACTGTCAGTCAAAATATCTTGCCTGTTAGTTTGCTATCAGATAGTACATTTTATCCGACGATTATTGTGTTTACGTTTGTTTTTCTCGCAGAAATGAACCGGTCGACCCGTTCTGCAAAAAAGTGAAGAAATATCCGCCGCAGACCGAATGCATGGCTCACCGAAGAGCCGTGGCACTTTGCAATCTGGTGGATTTTCCCAGTAAATTGCCCAAAATATATCAAGTGAGTCCTATCAAAGACTAAGTGAATCTTAAGTATCACTTAATATGTTCTATTTGACTGGGACAAACTTCTAATCACGCTTTAACTTTTCTTACGCAGAATTTTGATTCTCTTCCTGGCGTCCCGGACAATGATACGGGACTTTACGGAGGTTCGGTCGATTTGGCCGATTACTGTCCTTATTTGCAAGTAATTGACATATTAATTTACTAACCTGCGTTCGGTTTTCTTTTATTTTACGGTATTGGTTGCAAGAGCTGATGGCATGAATGTCGGGGTGGTCATCTTTTTGCACCGGCATTCAGGTTCATGCGTGGCTTTTTTTTATGTTTAACTCATGCTATGGGCATTGAAGCGAATTCCGGATTTTTCTGGATCTTCTCTCTATGGTAGTTTTGGAGTTATCACGGCGTTCTCTAGAAAAAGTAAAAATTAACGTTGCTCGAGCCTCGCAATTTATACGCCACCGCAGATTATAGCAATTGGCGTTAGCTTGAAAATGAGAAACTCCTTGCTTATGCTGTTAGTCCATCTCAAGTTCCGTCACGAGTAGTTTTGAAGATTCAAATTCCTCTCCTTCTACTCGCGAGTTGATCCGCACTATATGTCAGGGCGGTTCGCTAAGATGGCCGAGAGCGCCGATGTCGTCATGGCGCAATTTATCGATAAATGAAACTTGCTAATGTTGAAAATTCGCGTTAAATCTGTTTTCAAGTTTATTTTTGATTCTCCGCAGGAATTTACTTGGAAAGCGGATAACGTCGTGGTGCGCGGCTCTCAGTGCCAGTATACAGAAAATAATCCCAGTAAAATTTCTTTTTTTCCACTTATATTTTGGCGACATCGCTCGTTTACGCGTATATCGTAATGTTTTCTGATGTTTTTACTAGAACCAAATCTGAATTTTGCTTTGGAAAGTTACGGCTCTAACTCTCGGTGTTTCGACCACGGGCCGAAGATGTGGGAGGAAAAAAGCTGTTTGCAGTCCAGATTCTATCAACACTGGGGAAGCGGTTGTTATGAGGTTCTTACCCCAAAATTCCCTTTTAATTTGGTTGGATTTTAAAATGGGACACTTATTTTTGACGATATAAGCGCCGTTATTTGATTAACATATGTGGCTCGTTTCAGTACGTGTGCTCCGTCGGTCGCCTTCACGTTCAAGTGTTGGACTACACGTACACTTGTTACCAATCCAAGCAGCTCATTCAGATAGAACTGTTTTCCAACGGTTGGTTGCACAAAGGGGCCATCATATGTCCGCCTTGCGAAGAGATTTGCGGAGTAAGTCGCACCGTTCCGATATTTCGAATTTTAGAGGGTGTACCAAAGTACGTTCTATGGAAATTATTAAGAAGTACTCGCTGAATTCGAATTTCTGTTAGAATGGACTCGTTTCCAGTCCCCGTCATCGAGTATAGACTAATAATGTTAATTTCTTAGTTTAAAATTAAGACAATATCTGAATTTGGATGTTTCTAATTTTCGTCTAAAACGAATTTAACCGAGCAAGGTGGCTTAGAGGTTAGCATTCTGGTCTTGCATTCGGTAGACCCAGGTTCGATTCCCGGGTCGGTTTTCCTCGATTGTGGTTTTTCATGGTTTCCCACAATTCCTCCAGGCGAATGCTGAGATAGTTCCTATTTTAAATCAGCCACGACCGTCTTCCTATCCCATCCCATCCTCCTTATTAAAGTCCCAAATACGGGAAATATCACTAAATTGTGATGTTGGGGTCCATCATAACAAGACTGCTTAGTCTGACTTAATTTGTATAATGATCCCCCTTGCCAAATGCGGCAGGGGGGATCTATGTACTGACTGCAGGGTAAAGAATTGAATTGAATGAATTTTCAAATTCCCGAGCATTCACACTATGTTAAGTTTCCATGAACTTTAGACAAAATGAAAAAAAATGGTCCGTTATAACGGAGAATTCCCCGATAAAAGTTGCAGCACCTTCTTGTTCAAATACTTGAGGTAGTATTTCATCCAAACTTCTATGAAAATGAAGTTGGATAAGTCAGGGAACTTGAAAATGTCTGGAAAAGTCAGGGAAGAATGATTTATTTTGAAACAGTCAGGGAAATTCAACGTTTTAATGTTGTCACAATCCAAAATTAATGCTTCAATGTGATTAGCTCAGATCCATTGGCAAATTTTTTTAAATTTCCCCAGTAGAATTTTGCAAACATTTCAACTACTTCAGAAGACAGATTTGCAAAATCATCTACAGTTTCCGAGGACAAACTTGCAAAATATTTTCCACGTTTTCTGAGTACAAATTTTCAATATTGTAAAACTTTTCATAATGCAAATTTGCAAGATTTCCAACATCACAAATTTTCAAAAGTTTTCGTAAAATTTTCTACTTCGGAAAAGGTTGAATATTTTTAAAATTTTTGCCCTGAAAAGGTTTAGAAATTTATCCTTCCGAGGAAAAATTAGCAAAACTCGCAACTGTTTCGTAATAAAAATATTCAAAATTTTTCGAGTACAAATTTTCAAAAGTTTCAACATTTTCCGAATTAATTTATAAAATTTTCAATTTCAAAATTGTCATTAGTAAATTTTGAAAAATATCGAATATTGTTCTGGGTCGATTTTGTAAAATCGTGGATAGCTTTGGAATATGACAATTTTGACTTTGTCATTGGTCAGGGAAATATGTTTAAAAACCTGGAAAAGTCAGGGAAGTCATGCATGAAATCTCTGGGTAAACTCTGTTCGATGAAAATTTCGTTCGTATTGTTGAAGTCACGTTTTGTCCGACTTCTGTCGATGCAAACTACGGTTTAAATTAATAAATTTTGTACGTCCCTCGAGATTCGTCTTAACGAGGTTCGACCGTATCTTCGAGAAAAATTCAATTGGACAATGGATCAGTGGTTAGACCCTCCTAACAACACTCTACATTACGATGATCCTGACGTGTCTTTTTGCTCGTTCGCGTGCAGGATTTAGACATGAAGTGCTTGCCGGAAGAGAAGCCGGCCAACCGGGCGCTGTTTTACTACATGGACAGGTTAACGTGCGCCGGTGCCAGAGTGTGCTCCTACTCGCTGCCTGCCTTTTTGGTCATCTGTTTGTTCATGGCCTCTTTGACACTGTCCTGATGAACCGAAGGCCAGTATTTGAAACGTTGACGCAACTTCGGACATTCGACGAAGGTTTTTCTTTTATTATTTCGGCGCATGTTCGTGCCGGGTGGAGAAAAAATGGGATTCGGAAGAACTCCAGCAGTGTTCGGTTTGCCAAAAGTGCAGCTAGGGCGGTAACAGTTTTACTCCAGAGAACGGATTTCCAGACATTGGCAATGATAAACGGCAACTCTTCTTTGTTTCTTGACAGTATTTCGCCATATTGGCGAGTTTCGCCGACACTCGACACATTCCTATATTGCTCAACTCGCAAGCCCAATCGACGATCGAGCATTTTGAGCGATACAGATATTCTGTTCGTCGCATTAAAGAAACTTGTAGGAGAAATTTTTGGGAGGACGCAGTGCCGACAAACGGGATGCTACCAGAAAAGAAATGGGATGTCATCGTCTCTGTCTGCCATCTTAACGAACCGCTATTACGCGGAGAACTTTGGTCAAGCAGCGATCCTCTCGCTGGTAGGCAAGAATATCCCTATCTTGAAAACCATTTGAGATTGAACCGAGATGCTATTATAAGCTGCCCGGAGTTTTTAAAGGACTTCGAACACTAGCTCTTTTTATCAAGTTGTGCCATAAATTTTAATTTACGATAATTTTTTTTAAAAGTTTCAAATTTAATTCTTGGAAAATTACTGAATTTGAAATACTAACATTTCCTAGTTATTTGCCTTCCGTTATCTATTGGCAAAAAAGTGGATTGAAAATAATTAATTTTGGGCCTGAAACTACCTTCGAAAATTCACCCGTGGACAACGGATTACCGAAAGATCCTATTAATAAGGGATTAGGTTGAAAACGAGCCGAAAAAGTTCGAAAATGAGAATTTTTAAATAAGATATTATCGAGGGATCACACATTTTTAATGATTGTGGAAACTTAATGAACACTCCTCGTAAATACAATTGTTGTGCCATAGACCTCAAAACTCACAATTTGATAAAACAACCTCGTGTTCGTCGCTCTTTGCGAGTGGAAATTCGGACGAGAACGCACGATTGGCGGAGAATGATGATGGCATTCTCGGAAAGTACCTGAGATGGACCAGCGGTGTAAGTGAGATGTTTCTCGAATATTTTACCCTGTGAAGTGCGATGAACGAGTTCTAAGCTTGGATCGGAAAGTTTCATTTTGAATTTGAATTTTTTTGGAACGAATGTTGCTCCAACTCAGAAACTGTACTTGAGATAATAATTGTGGAGCGAGTGAGATTCTATTCCGAATTTTAAGCTCCGCCGAATGGAAAAATCCGAAATGCGCTAGTTACAAGTCTTGGTCTTTGCGCAACTGTTAAATCGGTACCGAAGCGCTTTTTAAACTTGTTCGCACAATGTTTCAGCTCTGGGATTTTTAAGATGTTTTCTATCCAAACTGTCAAATATTGATCAGTTGTTAGTCGAAAACATTGGAGGAAAACCGCCTACGACAAAATAGCGGTCAGTTTGTGCAGCTTGAAATATTGAAAGTTTTCTCGAGATTTCATTTTGCAGTTTTTGCATTTGCATAATTTAAAATGGTAACATTTTAAACAATACTCGTTTCATAATGAAAATGATTTATCATTTGAGTTGGTTGCTTATAATCATACAAATTTATCATTTTTATCAGTTGATTTCAAAGAAATTGTACGTTTCTTCGAATTTGGTGTGCCTTGTACAGACCAACGAAACAATGTTTCAACAAAGCAGGGTTCCCCCAGACCTGGAAAACCTGGAAAAGTCAGGGAAGAATGACTTAGTTTGAGAACTTTAATGAAATTCAACGTATTCATGTTTGTTACAATCCAAAATGAATTTTTCCACGTGGTTAGCCCTGTCTGGGTCCTTTAGCAAAAAAATTTAAAATTTTCCCAGTACAAATTTGCGAAATATTAACAGATTTCAGAGGACAAATTTGCAAAAATTTGAAATTTTCCGTAATATACTGTAAATGTGCAAGATTTCCAACCTTTTCAACTGTTTTCTAGTACAGTACAGATTTGTACAATTCTCAACAGTTTCTGAGGAGAAATTTGCAAAATTTTCAATAAATTGTCATGCTAATTTTGTAAATTTTTTGTAAAAACCTGAAAAAGTCAGGGAAGCTAAAAATTAAATTTATGGGGGAACCTCGCAGTAGTTTCTTTGAAATGTTTCACGAATTTTTTTATGAAACTCACCGGGCGAAACATTTTAGTTGATTTTGACATCGTCTGCCTACTTCGTTCAACACGTGGTTCTTTTTTATTGGAAATTTGATAATTTTACAAAAATAAGTTTTCAAATTCCATAACATATTCCAATTTATACAAATTACGATACTCGATTTTTATTATTTTCTTCCGCTGCTGTTAAAATGTAAATTTATTTTATTTATTGGCAGGGAAATGAAATTTTTAATTATGATTTCGTTTCATCTCATAATCAGAAAGTGTAACGTCCCGCATTAATGCCATTCGCGAGAGAGAAATTGAAATGTTTTTCGTAAGTTTCAGTTCAAATGTAAATATTATACAAGCAATACACTATTTAACTTATTAAACACTTGTTTTATTTGCAAAAATGTACATAGTTTCATTGTAAAAGTTTAATAATTATGTGATTTTTTGCAGTTTGGAAAAATTGGTGATTAAGAAACTTGCGCAGGTAAAGTGCTTAAAATTTCGTTTGCTTACATGTTTCAATTTTGTAAGTTAATTTTTTGGTAAAATGTAGTTTCTGATTTTTTTTTCATTTAGTTTTTATGTCAATTTTACATTTTTGAATTGATTGAAGTAGTTTTTTTTATTTCATTTTATTGTCTGATTGCTCAGTATTACAGGTTTTTTAATTATTTTTAAAGTTTTGTTTTATTACTTATTTATATAGTTATTTTACTTCATTTCATAGTTTTTTCAAGATCGACGTCTCATTAGAAACAACAAGGATTTTTAATGCGCTAACTTATTGTACATAATTACGTAAGTTATTCAAGTAATTGTAGAATTTATGGCAGTGCCAGCTGAACCACGCCTTAGTTGATTAAATCAAATTACCAGTATGCCAAACAAATCGTTGAACGTGGAAGCATCATTTTCGTGGTTCAATGAGCACACCGTGAACATGGTTAATAGAAAACAAACCAGTTGAGATTGACAACGAAAATTTCGTGATCGGCCTGAACTGGACTGGCGACCACGAAGAAAATGTCTAAATGGACAAAGTTAGCTGTCCTGTGGGATAAGTCAATGGTTGTGTTCACGGTCACGAAAGATTGCCAGTTGCCAGTTTCTGGTACTTGGACTATCGCCACTGGCGTGCTGCGTAACGAGTAGAAATAAACTTCTATTAAACCGTTGAATTCTTCACCAGTATTTCTGGCTACCCTCATCGAGATGCCAGTTGGATAGCCCGCACTGAAATCATAGGTGGAGTATCCAGCCACATCACCAATATCCATAAAAGCAAGGTGCAATCCACCTCCAACATCGGTACATTCTTGCGTTGAAATTCCCATGTTGTAAACTAAGGTTTCCGCTTCGGTCTTCACATAAGGGTCTCTATATGTTGACACTTCGGTAATCATCAGTGTTGCCAAAATGAGGGTGAAAAGTACGTGAATGGCCATGGCAAAATCAGGAATGATCTCTGCGTATTGGAATAGCGTCTGTGCAAATGTTGGATGATGTTCAGAAATGTGGTGGGTTTATATAGAAAATTAGAACCAAGATTATCATTGAATTTAGATTAAAAGAGGATGTAACATTATAAGGTTATAGGTAAACAAATTCGACCTGCATCTGTGCACGTATATCGTCGGTACCATTCGAACAACCTTTCGATTTTGAAATGCACCATGAATTGGAATGACATTTAAACACCCGAGATCATCGCGTGTTAACAATTCAGATTTCAGTTTTTGAGGCCGAACTATGTGCACGTATTCTCGGTACCACTCGAACTATCTTTCGGTTTTGAAATGCACCATGAATTGGAATGACAAACACTCGATAAGGATCATCACGGGTTAACAATTCCGATAACCTATAGACCTGTAAACAAATTCAACCCGCTTCCGTGCACGTATGTTGTAGGTATCATTCGAATACTCTTTTGATTTTGAAGTGTACCACGAATTGGAATATCATTTAAACACCCGATAAGAATCATCGCGTGTTAACATTTCAGATTTCAGTTTTTGAGGCCGAACTACATGTATGTGCACATATTCTCGGTACCACTCAAACAAACTTTCGGTCTTGAAATGCACCATGAATTGGAATGACAAACACTCGATAAGGATCATCGCGTGTTAACAATTCAGATAACCTGTAATGAAAGCATTCCATCTTTCCAAAACATTATAAACAAGTTTTCAATTTCTGAGGCTGAAGTCTGTGTTAAACCCAATAACCTAGGAATGGTCACACAGGCAATGTCCCATGATTAACATTTTACCCTACTTTTCCTCCAAATTTCAAAATATGAAAAAATACATATTTCATGGGCAATTGCCTACGAAATATGACAGGTTTATTCATTTAGTTTCATATTATATTATTCCTGTGTACGTTTAAGAAGAAGCTGGGAGGCATTTCATTTGGGACTCTGGAAGGCGACAGGGTGGAGAAGTAATGGCTCTCGCTCACTGGAAGAAAAGGATCTTCGAGATGAATTAATCCGTAAGCATTGTCATACTATTAAAAGCAGTTTGCTCGACTGATTTCCTTCATTTTGGCGCCTTTCTCGTCCCTAGAACGAAGTCATGACCGGAATCCGATTTACTCCCGAATGACGTTTGGCCTTGATCGAGGACAGCGAATGATACCTTTCCAATTACAACATGTCCAAAGGAACTGGGGTGGGGCCAATCGTTCAGATGCAATTGCACCAAGAAAAGCTGCAAGGAGTGGATCGATAAGAATTAAGGAACTGAGGTTTGTTTATAATGTCACGATTGTTAATCTTACTTTAAAAGTTGACATGAACCTTATGTACATTTTGTAATCTTGGAACTTGGCATCTTTTAATCGAAGATTTGATGAAAAGGTCATTGTGTTGTGCACTTAACTCTGCTTAAGGTCTATTGCAAACTAAAGGTGGGAATACATCAGTAAATTTATACTGAAATATAGTTTCTGAAACTGGAATGAGAGTTTCCGAACCGAACCGTGAATAAACCGGATTTCCGAATTGGGGGTTTCTACATGTAGTTTCCGAAATTAAGTTTCCTTAGTGTGTTCCCACTGTGTTCCCACCATAATAAGATTTTTATCCTGATCTGAAATGGACATCTTAGAAAAAAAATACTCTTAGATTGTTCCAAATACATGCAGTCATACTTCAATAAGGAAATCTTGTAGGGACGTCAAAATTTGTACTTTTCAATCGTAGTTGGTAGTATCAAAAGTGATAAAAAAACAATTTCAACAATAACAACTAAATTCGAAAAGAAATTTCACATGAGTTCATACTACACTGTTTTATTACACAATCTCTCAAAGTACACAACAAGATCGTGCAAAAAATAGATAAATCATGCATCGATTTTAAATGAATTAGAAAATAATTCGTTTAAAATTGATGTGTGGCAGAAATTTAAAAATGCGTCAGTGTTCACTACATGTATAGAAAAACGTTATTGCAGGGTTCCCCTAGAAATTTCATTTCCAACTTCCCTGACTTTTTTTGGTTTAAAAAAGAAATTTCCTTGACCAACGACAAAATTGACATATGCCAATGTTATCCACGATTTTGCAAAATCGAAACAGGACAACTTTCAATATTTTGCAGTATTTATTAATGTCAATTTTGAAAAAAAAATGATTTGACACATGATCAGGACAATTTTAAAAAAAAATTCAATATAGCATGATAATTTTCTGAAAATTTTACAAATTCATATTCGAAAAATGTTGAAAGTTTTGCAAATTTATACTCGGAAAAGTTTGTAAATTTTGCAAATTTATACTCTGAAAAGGCGAGAATTTGGCAAATTTAATTGTCCTCAGAAATTTTGCCAATTTCTTCTCACAAACTGTTGAAAATGATACAAATCTTTACTCGAAAACAGTTGAAAATTTTACAAATTTGCATTGGGAAAATTTTAAGAAGTTTGCAAATCGGCCCTGGGCTAAGCTAGCACATACAGTATAGCATTAATTCCCTGGATTTTCCAGGTCTGGGGGAACCCTGGTTTTTTACACATAGAGAACATGCACAGCTGGTAGACCCTCGATCATGTTTTAATTGACTGACAATGTATAATTTTTGTGTCAATTTTATTGTTTTAAAAGATGGATTTTCAAACATAGCCAATCAGAGACGTGCGCAGACTTTGGCAACAACGCACCGGCCTGCAGATTTTCGCACCCTGGCCGCGCATGCGCAGTAAGAAGAAACTGACGACTTGCGAGCGTTGAGTGGACTCGGCTTCGCAGCGTGCAGTCGTAGTTCATCGCAAAACGTAAGTTATTCGTGTCAGCGCTAATAAGAATACCGTGAGAGAATCCATTTTCGTATTTGTCTATTTGCTCATAAACGAATATTATGGAAATGTTGAGAAAATGAATAAGTTTTAAGTGGTTTGCATACAGTGCGAGCGTTTGGCATTATGACAACAAGGTCCCAAATCCAAAATGCAGCGACTTGGCGCGATAATGCGCTCGGGCTAATCGAAGAAGGTACCTTTTCGTCGGTCGAGCAAACGTTTTACTTTCGAAAACTGCGTCGAAATAAGCGTGAATCCTGTCCTAAATGTTGTATTCACGATGCGAGCTAGGCAACGACGACGCCATTTTAAAAGCGAACTTTTTGTTAATGGTTTATTTACGCCCTTAAGACAGAGGGGGCTCTCTGGCGAGCCAATAGACGCGTTTGTGCCTTTCTGGGGTTAGACGCGGTGTGCACGTGACTTGTAAGAATTGACCGAGGCGCCAAAATTTGAATGATTTGGGCTAACGTTTCAAGCACACATTTCAATGTTTACAATTTTGAGCCAGACCAGATTTGAGGTAATTTAACGATCTATTGAAAGTTATTCTTAAATTTGCGTGCAAATGCAGCTATCGATGCGTAAAATATCTTAATTTTTTATCTCTAAACCTGTGAAATTGGCTTTCACAGGTTTAGAGATAAAAAATTAAGATATTTAGATAATTAAGATATAAGCAGACAAAAACGTTCTGAGTCATTTCCGTAGAAGAGACATTCAACTCAATACAGTAGCAAACAAATGCCATATGGTAGGGGGGTCTAGCCCATTTTCAGGAGAATGCTTCTACGTCAGTTGCGACCGACTTTAGCATCATTGTTACATTGAATTTGTAACAAATCTGTACCAAAATTATTCAGATTTGTTACATTTTTAATGCAAACTAATTTTTTTTTAAGTCGGACTAAACCGATCTCAAAGTTATTTTTTCTCTCTTGATGACTAGTCTAGATTATTGTTTGTTTGTGAATTTTTAACGTTGGCCAATTTCTGCACACGAGGGCTATACACCAAAGCTAGGTGATGTACTGATGTTCCAGCGTCACCTATCTGGGAATTTTGGTCTAAGAAGGGGGACTTTCAGAAGCAGAAATGCGCGACGTGTTTAAGGGTCGAGTAATGTCCGAACGTGTGGGGCTAGGAGTGGATTGGTCAGTTGAGAAATGTGAAAGATGGGGAGAGAAGTGGACGTGGAGTGGCTCGAACAAATGACGAAGGCTTTAACGGTTTTTGAGCGAGGCATACACTCACTACCAAGTTTTTCAGAAAAATGACCCATCGCATGTTATAAATTTAAAGTTATTCATAGATTTCAGCACGCCCCTAAAGACCTCAAGAATTGGATCCATTTTCTCCCCTCCTTTATTGGACAATTATGAATGTGATTCCAGTTTGTTTATGTTTATTATTTTTGCAGGCGAAGTCTTGAAATATGAAGCGCATCTACCAAGACTTGGATGACGCCCAGTGTGCCAAAGCCAAGGTGCAGCGAAGATGGTATCCCGAAGAAGAGGATGCCGTCTTACGGTTTTTGTTAAACACATTGAAATTAGGCAAAGCGATAGAGGTAAACCAGAAACAAGAATGGCACACTATCGTAAGGCAGCCCCCGCTAAACGAACATAATTTTAAATCTGACAAATTATTAAATTCCGGTATAATCCAGACGTCCGTAAGTGCGGAAGCCGGTGTTTTTTTTAACTTGAAGGGGCCGCAAAAGGGCATGTTCGAGGTGTGGATTGCTCATAAGTTAGTCTTCTTTAAGCGGGGGTTACCTGTACTTTGATTGTTGCGCGAAGTGCACTTAATGGATGAATTACAGCACTGCCTGATGTCATTTTTGGATTTGCAGAAACCCACAGCCGATTTGTACTATCAAGAAATGCAAGAACAACTTAACATCCCATTTTGCAGCGTTAACCAGCTTAAAAACAAAGTTAGAAACATGAAGAAGATCTACTCGGATGCCGTAGAATGGCGCAACAAATACGGCCTAGCGGTACAACAAACAGATGGCGAGGAGGCTTTCATGGGTACGTAGCTTCACTTGTCACGCATGCACCAAATCGATGGTTTTCAATGTCTCTTTCAATCGACTGATTTCAGGGAACGTGAAAATGATTATAAAAGTCAGGGAAAATTAATGTTTCCTCGTGGTTAGCTTAGGACCCATTTGCAAGGTTTTTAAAATTTTCCCAGCACAAATTTACTAAATTTTCAACATGTAAAATGTTGAAAATTTGTGGACAAATTTGGAAAATTGTCAACAGTTTCTAAGGACCAACTTGCAAAATTCTCAACCTTTTCAGGGTACAAATTTTAAAAATTGTTTATCTTTTACGAGTACAAATTTGCAAGATTTCCACTTTTTTTCCAGCTCAAATTTGCCAAATTCTGAACATTTTCATAGTGCAAATTTTCAAATTTCTTAATTTTTCGACATTTTTTCATGCTAATTTTGTGAAATTTTAAAAATTTTACATTAGTCATTA
Organism: Ommatoiulus sabulosus; assembly: GCA_034697705.1. Classification (NCBI taxonomy): domain Eukaryota; kingdom Metazoa; phylum Arthropoda; class Diplopoda; order Julida; family Julidae; genus Ommatoiulus; species Ommatoiulus sabulosus. Next base: position 14,702 of record JAQGAO010001425.1, read on the forward strand.
TTATTTTATTTATTATTATTATTATTATTTATTTATTTTTATTTGTTATTATTAGTCAATAGTAAATTTTGCAAAATATTGAAATTGTCCTGTGTCGATTTTTCAAAATCGTGGATTACATTGGCCTATGTCAATTTTGATATTGTCATTGGTCAGGGAAATTTGTTTATAAACTTGGTAAAGTCAAGGAAGTTGAATATGGATATTTCTGGGGCCTGGGGAAACCCTGTTCGAGTAACATTTAGAACTGTTTTGCTTTACCAACTAATTTGTATCCAATTTTTGCAGCGATAACGTTGAAAAGATGTCCCAACTATGTGCTGATGGACGAAATTTTCGGCACCAGAGCTAATCTGAGTCCACCGTGCATTATACCATCCAGTTGTTCGATGCAGCAGCCGGTAGCTCTGCCGCAGGATAGACCCATGTTCGATCCATCCGTACAGGTCAATATACCGCCCATGTACATGAACGCGGAAACTTTCAGCAATGAAATTCCTCCCCAGTTGGACGTCATTGTCCAAACCCCGGAAAGCCCCGGCTCTAGCACCGCAGCGACACCAAACTCCAGAAAGAAGGAACCCGGCATCAAAGGCGCGGTACGCCTCCTGGCCGATGCCCGAAACCGGAAGACTGAGCTGGATACGATAAGGCTGGATCTAGAGAATAGAAAATTTGAATTCGACAAACTGAAATTTGAGCGGGAAATGGAACTGGAAAAATCGCGCATAGAAAACCAGTACAAAATCTCCAGATACGAGCTGGAGCTCAAGTACGGCGTGAAAAAAAATCCGACCGCGAGTGTAAATTAGATCATGTGTATTCCTACGTACGAATGTGTTAAATTAAATGAAATCTTACTGATTTCCAAAAATACAAAGAACTAAATGTTATATTTTTCTAGTCCAATTTCAGCGTTGAGTGGTGATGCGCTTTCTGTAACAAAAGATCTTCTGCTGGAACATCATCGGCACCAGACTAGGACAGACACCGGGGCGATGCGTCCATGGTTGATGATGCTGAAGACCAATTTTGATATTGAAAATTATCGGTTAGATGAACGAGTTTTCGAGTTCACGAGCATTTACGCTACATTTCGTTAAAACGAATCGCAGATTTTTTTTTAAAATTAAGTAATTAAAGGATAAAAATCCTTTAATTACTTAATTGCGTTAATTTTGCATTTTTAAATGTCAGGGAAATTCAAATGTAGTCACGTTGCGGCATTCCAAAATCAGTGTTTCTACATGGTTAGCTCAGGGTCCATTTTCTGAGTAAAAATGTGCAAAATTTTCGTCGTTTTTCGAGTACAAATTGGCAAAATTCTCCATATTTTTCAAGGACAAAATTTAAAAATTTCCTACGTTTTCCGAATACATATTTTTTTGAAAAAAAATAAATTTGTATATGTTAATTTTCAAGTTGTGCACATTTTTGACCTTGTCATTGGTCAGGAAAATTTTTTTTAAACCTGGAAAAGTCAGGGAAGTTGAAAATGAAATTTCTGGGGGATCCCTGTTTTTTTGTTTTATTTAGTTTTTATTTTTTAATTTAGTTTAGTTGTAATTTTTTATGTATTTTTAAATGTAGGTATATTTTTAGCACAGTATGCTGGATATTTTCGACATTTTTGAAATGTGATTTTTTTTTTAATTTGCTAGGAATTTAGTCCTTTTTTACATAGTTTTTGGTGAATTTTTTTATAATTTTTGTCAGACTCAACTTTTTTTATGAAATTTAATTTTTGTATTAATTTTATTGTTTGTTTTTTCAAGGTCAGCCATTTAGGCTACAGGTGTACTCAGACTTGCACAATAATGCGCTGGGAAGACAAAAAAGATACCCGATAGAAAACGCAGCTGTGCACATGCGCAGATTGCTTCTGGGCAGATATTTAGTGTATAAAATATCATATTTATAGTTTTTTTAAAAATCTACGGATTAACTCCGTGTACTAGCTGCGTGAATTTGCAGGTACGTGCGCTAATTATTCACCAATTCCATGTATTTTTAACTTGAATTTGATATAATAATTCGATGCTTTTTATGTTGTTAATTCCAACATAAAAGGAAATTATTATTTCCGATTTGAACATCGCGCAAAATCCGAAATAATCTAATTAAAAGCGTGCTAATGCGCATGCGCTAGTCACTAATAATATTTTTTTTTGCCGAGGAACGTTTCCCACTAGGCTCCCCGGCGGCGCATGCGCATAGACGGAACCTTGATTTTGCGAATTGCGAAGAAGAACAAGGACAACCTGAGTAGCCATTCCAGGATATTATTTCGCTGCGAACAGTCGCAGTTTTTCGCAAACGTAAGTTACGAATTATGCCAATTGAGAAAGTAAGAATAGCATCATAGATTAGTTCAGGAGTTCTTTATTTAAACGATCAAGGAGAAGTGTTTAGAAAATAAGCGAAGAATTAGGGTTAATTTCACGCAGTTCACCAGGTGCTGAAACTATGGACGATTGCTAATTCACACGTAACGGGGGTACTCATGCATGCATGCAGACAAAAGCTATACGAAACGTACTTTGAATTCGTAAAATTGGTTTATATAAACAGCGATAACCTTGAGTGACTATACATTTTTTAAACCAGTTAGAATGACCATATTTCATATGCCTCAACGAGTAGTATACGTATAATACGATTATCTGCCAGTAAATTGAAGTACGCGATTCGTAAAATTTGATGTCTGAGTAGGCTACCCCTAATACATCGCAACCTCGATTCAGAAGTGACGCAACTCATCTTCAGTGAAGTTTTAATCCCCATTTCATATACTGTATGCCTCGACTTGCATGACAGCCAGTAAATTAAAGTACGTACGATTCGTAAAGCTATAATGTCTGAGTACCCCTGATATATATTGCAAACGACTCATCTTAAATTCCTGTAGTTTCGTCTAAATAACACTATTGGGCCTGGCACTTTATATTACTATTAAAACAAGCTTTATACCAAAAAAAAATTGAGTTATGTCACTTTTGAAGTCGAGGGCCACTTGTGATACATGTACTAATTATTATAAGTTTTAATTCGGCCAGTAATGACATTACCATCTTGTAATGTAATAACACGCAATTCTTTCATAAATTTCAGCACCTAGCCGTAAGGCGAAAGGTAGAGCTTGGAGAAGAACTATGTACTGTACCTTCCGAAATTTCCAAATATTATTTCTGAGAAAACTATACTTGGTTGCTAAAGTTAAAAGTCCTTCATTATAGACAATTGCAACTGTATAATTCGATCCAGTTAATGGTGTTTTTGTTTTAATTTTTCAGGCAAAATAATCAACCATGCTACGACGGCAACTCGAAGGTGAGAATGTCATACCGGAGTCTATGAATATGAGGCGTACGCGTAACTCTCACGACACTAGCTCGGCTGAGAGATCGAAACCCGTTAAATCAAAGCTGCAACGAAGATGGGTAGCCGATGAAGAGGAAGCCATTCTACAGTATCTGTTAAATACCCTGACGGAAGGCAAATTAATAGAGGTAAGCCAGAAATGAGAACGCCGTAATGATCCGTAAGAGCTAACCTCGTGAAGACGAACTCGCTCAAATACCAATTATTGAAAGTAGGAACTAATTTCCAATCCCCGTCCTAATTATGTATGTTCAGTCATGTTAATTTCTTCGTTTAAGACTGAAATTTTTTGAGGAAATCTCACGAAAAAAAAACATCTTGTTCGTGGATTATTTTAGGTATACTACAAGGGGTGTTCATTAAATTTCTGCAATCATTTTTAAAAAAACAAAAAACTGCTGTATGTATTTTTAATGAAATTTGGAGGAGAAATCCAAGTAAACGTCTTCTACTATTGAAAAAAATGTCCATTTTATTCGGTGCAATTTTGGGAGCGAGCGTATGCCTCGCTAAAAAAAAACATTGTTCGAGCCACTCAACGTCCACTTCTCTCGCCATCTTTCACATTTCTCGACTGACCAATCCACTCCTAGACCCTCACTTAAAACACGTCACGCATTTCTGCTCCTCAAAAGCCATTAGAAGTTTAAAAACTTAGCTGAGCCACTACCTCCTCGGACTCAGTCTTCGTGCACCCATTTTAAGCACCCACAATTTTTGAAACTTATCCTTTAATGTTTAAATATGTTCTGGAATGATGGTAGAATTTTTCCATCACGTTTCATTAAAATGCATGCAGGCGGTTTTTTTTAAAAAATTATTGCGGAAACTCAACGAACACCCCTCGTATAATTGGTACTTCGAGAGATTGTCTAATAAAATATTGGATTTTGAATTTTTTTTAACATTTAGTTCGTGTTTTTATGACTTCTGATAATACAAAATGTGTCATCCCCTCGGAGTTCGTCTCGATGAGACGAAGTTTAGACTTGCCTATTACAGCACTTGACTAATGTTGATTTGGTAATTCTCAGAAACCCACCGCCGATTTATATTACGAAGAAATGCAAGATCTACTGAACATCGCCAATTGCAGCATCAGCCAGCTTAAAAACAAGGTCAGAAATATGAAGAAAGTCTACGTAAAGGTCAGAGAATGGCGTGAAAAGGAAGGGCAAAGTGTCAAAGAAACTGAGGGGGAGGAAGCTTTCACAGGCACGTATAGATTGATATATTGTATTTTAGGGAATCAATTCCCATGATGAGCTTAATATCTAGGCAAAATTTCCTCGGAATATTTTAGTAGCTCATCATTCATCTATTTTTTTACATTAAATCAGCAGTTTTTAATGTAACTGCGGCGAAACCTCATTAAGACGAGCTTCGCGTGATACGAATTTCTCATTATGCTAACTCATTTCCAATCACCGTTTGTTGAAATCACGTTATTTCTGAATTTTGACGAGACGAACTACGGTTTAAACGGACAAATTTTGACGTTCCTTCGAGTTCGACTTAACGAGGTTCGACCGTACGTTAGTTTAGCAACCTTAAGATCTGTTTTTTGTGACAATAACGAATTCTTTATACCCAATTGTGCAGCGCTGTCGTTAAAAACATGTCCTCACTTTGTAATGATGGACGAAATCTTCGGGAAAATGAACATACAATGCGTGATGTCAGCCTGGCGGGCAGCGAAGCAGACACCTACGAAGGATAAAACCGAAAACGACGCGTCTAAACAGGACGATGTAGCTCCGGAGAATGCAAGTGCGGACAGTTCCGGCAACGAAAATGTCGAAAGATTGGTCGAGGCAGCTGCGGCGCCAGAAAGCACCGGATCCAGCAAAGCCCGTAGTGCGACGACGCTGGCCGCCGCCAAGAAAAAGGAAGCCCGCAAGAGAGGCGCGGACTGTTTACTAACCATAGCCAGGAACAAGAAGATAGAGCTGGACATGAAAAGGTTGGATCTGGACAATAGGAGACTGAAATTTGAAAAAGAAAAACTGGAGCGTGAGATGGAACTTGAAAAGCTACGCATAGAAAACAAGTACAAAATATCCAAATACGAACTGGAGCTCAAGTACGGCGTGAAGTACAATACGAGTGTGAATTAAGCCATGTTTTATTCCATTTAGACGAGTGTATTTAATTATTAAATGAAATCTTACTGATTTCCTAAAACCCAATGAACTAATCGCATTCTTCTTTCTAGTCCCATTTGCGAATCGTAGGTTTCATCGTGAATTTCTGAATCGGGATCATCCTCGTAGTCATCTTCTTCCTTCAAGACTAGTCCGTATTCCTTGGGATCCGGCATAAGTATGTTATATATGATGCAACACGTCGTGATCCACTTGATCGCGTCGGCGTGCCCTTTATTCTTGCTGACGCGGATTCGAAGTCCGTGCAAACTTTTGAAGATTTCCTTCAAAAGGGCAAAGGTATTATCCGCCGTCACTCGATGTCTCGAGAAACGTTTGATGAAGGCTTTCTTATCCGACTCGCTGAGGCTGCTGGTGTTGCGTCTAGGAGCCGATATCAGGATTTCCGTACACGGATACGAAGCATTCCCTACGATGTACTGGTCTTTGGAAAAGTATTGATTGGGATTCTGGCAGAATTTTGAAGCGGCGAAGACTCGCGCCAGATCGATGCTTCCAGGAAACCCTACGTTGAGGTCACGGATCTTCCTGTCGTTGTCCACGACCGCTTGGGCTTGAATGGCGTATATCTTCTTCGGCGTCAGGTATGCCTTGGGTTCGTCCAGTGGCGATTCGGCTAGTTTGATGCTGGTTCCGGCGACGTAGCCGATGCAGTTGGGCAATTTGTCTTTCATGTGGTCGCATATCTTCTCTCGGTCCTCGACAGTTGGCCATGTTATGTATTGGTCTTCCAGACTTAATATAGCCTGAAAAACATACGATTATTAGAAATGTTTCAGATGTTATTCATCTTGAAGTCGGTTGTACGTTCAGATGATGCGAGATTCCATCGGCTCAATGTGTTAACCCCGAGGGGCTTCTTTGAGAGCTATGAGAGTTAAGTGCGACACACTTTAGTAAATTTATATATCAGGGTCCCCCCAGAAATTTCCTATTCAACTTCCCTGATTTATCCAGGTTTTTAAACAGATTTCTCTGACCAACTTTGCCAATGTTATCAACGATTTTGCAAAATCTATCCAGGATAATATTCAATATTTTGCAAAATTTCACAAATTGGTATTCGGAAAATGTTGAAAATTTTAAATATGTCCTCTGAGCTTGTTGAAATTTTCACAGAGTTGACAATTTTGCAATTTTCTGCTGGAAAAGGTTGGAAATCTTGCACAACAACAAAGTCTCCTCAGAAACTGTTACAAATTTTGCAAATATGTCCTCTGAAAAGGTTAAAAAAATTTACAAGTTTTTGTACCGCGAAAATTTAAAAAAGTTTGCACAAGCCAACCTCGATACAACATGGATACGTTGAATTTCACTGACTTAGAGCGCTCTCATCTGTCTATCGCTCGATTTTGTCGTGAATGAAATGTTTTCAAAACATGTTTCATCTGCCGATGAGCAGAAACGTGTTTCGGCAACATTTTCAAGAAATTGAAACCAATATTTGTTTAGCAACAAAGGGTTGGTCGTTGACGAATGACTTGTTTTGAAAAAGTCAGTGTAATTCAACTTGTCCATGTTGTCACGAGGGTGGCTTATGTAAACTTTTTTTAAATTTTCCTGGTACAAAAACTTGTAAAATTGCATTAAAATTGGTTCTCGTGTAGGTCTCGAAGAAGATCCTCTGGGTCGAAACGCCAACAAACGTTTACACGGAGAAAAGATAGCTGCGGATAATTTACGAGGTAAGCACTCACATCGATAACTCTAGCGGTGACAGACTGGATGGTCCCTTCTCCAACTCCGAAGCGGGATGCCTTTTTCATCCAGGTCGATGCGCTGCCGTACTCGCCGAATCGCGATAAGGTGACCGCTAGTTGAAGCTCCACGTCCGTCTGCTTGTTTGTGAAGCCTTTGTCGTCTTTTATTAGAGCCAGGATCTTGTGAAAGTTCTGCCTAGTGACTCTGAGTTCGTCCATGAAAACGCTGTCCTCGCAGTTGGGGAGTATTTTGTCCCACCAGTCCTTCGATTTGATGACCTGGAAGCGAAAGGCCACGCTGGTGATTATTCCACGGATAGGTTTGATGCGGTAATTTCTGGAACGTAACCTACCTTCGTCCTCGGGTAATGGTATCGGAATTCCATGAGATTACAGACTTCGTCGAAGGCTTCGTCGAAAATGTCGTCAACTCGGTCATCATCGTTGGTGAGATTTTCCAGTTTTCCGAGAGCTCTCGTACAGATTTGATTGATTATAATTTCTTTAGTAGTGGCCTTCGGCATTTTTCTATAAGTACAAGTAATAGAGGTGTAAATGTACAGGGTTCCCCCAGAAATTTCTTTTTTAACTTCCCTGACTTTTCCAGGTTTTAAAAAAATTTCATTTTCAACTTCCCTGACTTTTCCAGGTTTTAAAAAAATTTCCTTGACCAATGATAATGTCAAAAATTGACACAGTAAAATATTTTTGAAAATTAAAAGAGAAAAATTCAAAAACAATTTTGCATGAATAAATTTGAAAACTTGACAATTTTGTATTCGGAAAATATAGAAAGTATTTCAAATTTGTATTTAGAAAACTTGGAGAAATTTGCAAATTTTGTCCTCGAATGATGTGGAAAATTTTGCAAATTTGTACTCTGAAACTGTTGCAAATTTTTCAAATTTGTACTGGGAAAATGTAAAAATGTTTCCAAATAGGCCCTGACTACATTGAATTTCCCTGACTTTTTCAAAAAAGTCATTCTTCCCTGACTTCTCTCTTGGTTTTCCAGGTCTGGGGTAACTTGGGTCATGGAAAGGAAATAATGCCATTTCTATAATCGTATTCGTTGAATAATCCATGACGAAATTAAGATAAAAGTTAGCCAAAACTTCGGTACGCTAAGATAAACGTCGTTTTTACTGAATATTCAGGGTTCCCTGACTTTTCTAGGTTTTAAAAAAATGTCCCTGACCAATGACAATAATTGACATATATCTTGCAAATGGGCCCTGGGCTAACCACCTAAAGTATTAATTTTGGATCGTGACATTCTTCCCTGACTTTTCCACACATTTTCCAGTTCCCTAGGATTTTTCTACAGTAGGTCTAGGGGTACCTTGAATTATTATAGAGTTCGAGATCATGTTGACAGAAATTTCAGATTTTTGAGTTATGTAAATTTTGTAAAAGCTGGGGGTTACCTACATGACTACGTTGAATTTCCCTGACTTTTTCAAAATAAGTCATTCGATCTTCCCTGACTTAAATTTTCCAGGTCTGGGGGTATATACACCGAAATAGCTAGAGCTCGAGATCATTTTGCAGGAATTTTTGAGTTGCATGTGTAAATTGTGTAAAAGCTGAAGTCAAAAAGCTACGCATTGCGCAACTATTAAAGTTCACTTTGATTCATAAATTTTAGGAAAATGTACTGTACAGGTATATACTACGTAACAATCAATATCAATGACATTTATTCTAGTCCATATATCGCATTCCTGCTTCGAAATATACATGCAGACACAACTCAAAAATGTTATAATAAACAACAGTTATTAAATTAAACGAATTATTACCACAAAATGTGAAATTGCAGGAATCGAAAGAAGAGCGCGCATCAAAACAACAGCACGCGATCCGCGGATTTGTGAAACGTACCTGATTCAGTCAGGTGTGCTAAGTGAATGCATTTTTCGTAAACGGAAAAGTCCTATAATCCAAGGATTCCAGTAAGTTCTGAACGAAAATTAATCGTCAATCGCTGAAGATATTGCTACACTTTAAAATTTATCACTAAAAATTCCCCATTTTTTATTTTCGAAGTAAGGAATCGATGAAACTGATGATTTTAATGCTTTACTCCTATCTAACGATTGGGCTCCTTAATACGCCAATGAGCGCGTACGTGCCAATCGGGATTTTGATAAGGTATTACATTTTTTTTTCATTCTAAATATTTAATTTAATTTAATATTTTATTAAATTTAATATATTAAATATATTTTAAAATGTTATATAATATATATTACTTTTTATAAATTTTATTTTTCTCGTTAATTCTATAGGTTTTTTTAAATTAATTTAAGTATTTTTTTTTACATTTAATTTTTATTGTTTAGTCAATGGTTTTTTTCGGTTAATTTTTCGGTCCGTTTTATAGTTTTAGGACGATTTTAATTTCCAATTTAAACAATAAATATGAAAATTCAATAAAACGTTTATAAAATTAACCGATAAATTAATTACGTATTTATCGCGTAATTTCGTTTACACGAATGTTTTTAAGGGTGCGTGTCCACTACAGAAAAACTCGTGCAACAAAGTTGCAGGAGAACCGAGGGAGTCAGTGGGGTTTGCAC
>JAQGAO010001426.1:0-24532 GCA_034697705.1 Ommatoiulus sabulosus
ATTTCATCGTTTAAACCGAACACGGATAATACGACTTTTCTGTTGCTACGATCGCATTTTTGAGTTCCTAAGCATTCACGCTACGTCACGTTAAAACGATCGAATCAAAACCTTTTTGAGAAAATACACACAAAAAAAATCTTCGAAAATGTAGCCTATTATTCGAGAGATTATGTAGCCTATAAGGTTAAGGGTGCGAGAACAAAGCATGCTTATTTTCGTGCCTGTTTTCAGCTTTTTTCCAGCTTTGGGGTGCCACTGCTTGCGTTGTGCTAGGTGAAACATTCCGCGTAAAACCTTGCACATACGCATTAGAATCTCTTGATGAGCGCAGGACACATTTTTACAGTACACAGGCGGCATAGAATACAATCGTGTATATGTGCATGGGTACACTTTTGACCAATAGGGATCTGTGTGCCACTGTCTTAAAAACCTGCTTTCAGACCTTGTAAGCTCAGCCTGGATCGGCTAAGCTTTCTACATGTGCTCCCTCATTTAAAAAACATGCCGCATTCTTATCCCGCTTGGTGGCGCTAGTGTACGCCGAGTGGTAAGCGCCTGCAATAAGCATTCTTTATGCTCGCACCCTAATAAATGAAACTAGTGCAAGGACATGTTGAATCTCTTAACATTTATAATTGTTCATATTGTTGAAATCATCCTTTTTGTGACTTATGCTATTATAAAAACTACATTTTGATGTTTCTTAGAATTTGTCTTAACAAGGTTCAACTGTATTCCAAAATCCGAAACTTGAGAGCCGGCATGGCGTTATAAAAGTGACAAATTTCACACATGTTGCTTGTGTTTCAAAGTACATAAACTTTGCACCACGCCCAAAAATAGTGAAATATTGTACATGTATACAATTGCAGTCAGGTTATGCGTATAAGGTTTATGTTGAACAATAAATTTCGTGTTTAGGTCGAGGTTCAATCCCCCGAGACTTTAGGTATACATGTATATGACATCATCCGCGTTTCGGCCATTTTCGCGAGCCAAATTGGCATATTTACAGCACGCAATACTGCAAATATGCAAGCGAAATATATTCCCAATCCGGGGTTTATTTTTTGCTTAATGTCGAGTTAGGCTCAATGCCTTCTAAGCAATCACCGAAATGCTCAGCTTCAATAAAGGAAATACGTGGAGATATATCACGGCACATTTGAATGATGACATCAAACACAGAGGGCTTCAAGGGGGTTGCTTAATAACTAAAGGGTGAAAAAAAGGGGCTATTTGCATAGAAGTCGTTGAAAAATTGTTCTAACCCATTAAACGCACTATTTGAATCCCCTTCAGATGGCAAATGAGATCACACTCGACTTAAAAAAGCATGACTAATATTACAAAATGGGATAATTTAGCATTTTGAACAATAGATATGCTATAGGAATCAATCAAGAAATGCATTTTATATGCAGGGCACATAGCCTCGTCCCATCGCCCATGCATGGATTTTTTTTTCGGAATTAACCCGAATTCAGACGTGGAAAGTTAATGTGATTTGCTGCGTGTCATTAAAATATCTCGAAATAGGTTCAAGCGCGATCCATTAGGCTAATGTAATTTCACACTTTCAGACGTTAATCTTATGAAATTTGCTCTGGGAAGCTCGGAAAAACGGCGGTTTTGCCCTGAAAAAAAAATGCATTTTCGACATAAAATGAACTCGCGAAGCCACTGGGTAAACATGATTAGGAAACCACATCAACGGCTTAATTTAAACAGCGCTGCAAATCGAGTATCTTTCGTCGCCATATTGCTTTTTTTCGTACCTTAATACGCTTTTAAAATTGATGAAATGCAAGAACTCATTGCGGTTTATTTTATTCGAAATAGAAATTAAGAACCGCTTCATTTACTTTTTAGCTTAATGTCCTATTTTGAAATTAAAACTTAATGTGCAACTCTACGATAATGGACTACGTTTCTTCGACTTTTTAAAGTTTACTTGGTTTTTGAATATACACTACTGTTTTTGACAATGCATTTGCTGCAATTTTTTTAAAGCAGCACCAAAAATTCTTGCGGACTTGAGTTTACCTACCGAATTACATATTCATAAGATATACCATGAAAATATTTATACCATAAATACATTTTAACGCCATTTTGTTGGTTGGAAGTAATTGGTTTTAGGCGCAAGTGACGCCATTTTGTGACAGAAAATTTCTGTAATAACGCTTGGACTTTAAAAATATTGACATTTAACAATCATAGCAAAGTTCCTTGACTAATCGTACTGGCAGTCGTGAAGTCACGTGTTCAAAAGGAATGCATTAATGGTCTAAAAACAGCCATAACCATAAGTCAATGTTTGAACTAATTAGCGTGTAGATTTTACACAAGTGACTTCACACCTGCCAAAGTACGTAAAGAAACTTTGCAATGTATCGCAACGTTTGCAACGAAATGTTCAAATGTTTTTAAGTCCAAAAGTCATCAACAATGCATCTTGCGCAACTTCATATTACAAAAAATTTCATGTCACAAAATGGCGTCAAAATGTGGTTATCACTATTTTCATGACAACTTTTGCTTTGGAAGGTCAACTTAAGTGAGCAGGAGTACCAAAAGTACCATTCGTTAAGCTTTTATCTAAGTTCCCCAACTGTATGTACATGTACCTGTATTACCTATGAAATAAACACCACGTGTAAGGTACATGCTAATTTTGCAACTTTCGCAGAATTGTTTTGCCTATTTTTCAAATATAATAAATATACCATGCAATACACTTTAATAATCAAAACAGAGCCTCGTGCGCAGTAACATCCGAATAGTTACCAAAATGTTATCAGTTCTAAAATGGCTACAAGATGAATCTGGCAACGGCGCTCCATAAAAGATCAAATTGCAGTCGACAGCCAATATATAGCAATGGCGCTCTGCAGCACGCGATTTAGTAACTCGTTCAAAGTTCTTCTAATTGACCCATTTATGTAAAACACCAATATTCGAGAGATGCAGGTCGAAGTTTCGTATAGAGAAACTTGAAATGGCAAAATGGGATGTAACCGTGTCATATTGTATAATGAATATATGACAAATTAATATGACCCATTTGCGATATGAGCTTTAATTTATTCCGTATCAGCTTACGAAGCGCACTTTTAATCGATAAACGCAGGCTAGGCAAGGACTCAAAGTGCAAAATTATCGCACTTTCGTCGACGAAGATGATAATGCAGGAGGCCATTATGGGGGATGAGATTGGATGGAAATCTGCAGCTAAAATCTCAGCGTGCAGACTAAGTTATCTTAAGTCTTGCTTAACATGGGAAATCCTTGACAAAAAAACTGCTGCAAACCCGGAGAAACTGCACGGGACAACCTTAAATTCTGATAATTTTTAAAACTGTCAGTGGATAGCGACGTGATTAATCAATCAACCCTGAAGGACGTAAACTACTTCCGGATAAGAGAAATACATCTATATACATGTATGTTCACAGGAAAATGCACGGCTCCGAGCCGACATTTTATATCCTAACTTGTGTATGTTGCATTTCATTGTTTGTCTGTGAATTAACCATTTATGCTTAATTTTTTTTTGTTAGGTTAACAGTTAATAAATACAGATTGTGATCTTCACAAGCCTTCTTTGGCTTTTAACGAACCTCAGTTTATTTTAGAAATTTCCCATTTCCATGAGATTCCTGAAAATGACATGTATAGTGTACATATACTGTATATGGAAAAACGCGTTAGTGCAATGCACTGGTTTAACATGTTCAACATGACGTAAACATGTTGAAATAGGTGTTAACATGAATTTATAACGTACACCGTAAATGAGTTTTATGCGCGGCACTAAACAAGGGCACTAAAGTGATGCTTCATGCATTATATTTAATTTATTAAAAAGAGTCTCATAAAACTAAAAGGTTCTATTATGAATTCCTATCCAAGAACCATAGATCGATCCATGAACTCTTATTACTTTTTTATTGCATATAGTTACAGAAATGAAAACTACGATAAAAGTACACGTATTACTTAATTAAAAATTATTTCTCGGCTATTATGGTATTTTACCTTAAACTGTAAAGCATTGCATGTAGACAAAATCAAGCTGTTCTAATAACTGCAAATGTAGCTTATCAAAACATCTTGATTTTGCCTAATCATTTGGTCTGAATTTAAGCTGCAATGGTTATACGGTGTATGCACGTGACACCAGTTCATATCTGCTTTCGAAAATTCAGAAAAATCACCCATGCTTTACATTCAAAAGCAATGGCATTTCATAATATGACATCACAGGACTATCTCTCAATCATGGCGCCATCCAACGACTTCAAAGGGAAGCTCAAGATTCCCGATTTATCCATCAGTGGACGTTGGACGTGATCAATGAAGTTAATTTGAAAATATATATATACGAGTAGGAATTTAATTAAGCTTCTTTTCATATTTTTTCTCCCCAGAAGCGTTTGATGTTAGCCATTTGCAATTCAGATTAGGCGCGAGTCAGCTTTGATTTATTCAAATTGATTAAAACGTGACAATATTAGCCGCGCCAGGATTTCCTCCTCCACCTAGCGAGTGAATCAACAGAAAAGCATGCGCCCAATACCCCACCTTTCGGCACTTTCATTTGCCCCATCCCCCCACTAACCCTGCATAACCCCCTTGACAATAGCGAGGAATTTTAAAGTACAAAACTGCACCGAAGGGTCCCTTAACCTTTCAATTGCGCAATCCAAGCGAGTGCACTTTATGGACTGCCAACAGAGTTGCTTTTTCCTGCTTGTTTCTCAAAGCATGTGGTACGAGCGCCGCATAATATTTCACGCAAAAGTAACATTAAGAAGGTGAAATTACCGCGTGGGTTTAGCTATTATATTTAACGGTTCCAAACGACCAAATGTGGATTTTTTGAAAGACTTTCAAAAACGTTAACTGTAGCCTGATCGCCCATCAGAATTGACACCCAATAGGTTTCACGCTTATAACTAACAAACAAATTCCTCTTTCGTTATTTTTGAAGGTGTAACCCGGCCATTTGCTAAAAATAAAACTAAGCAAAAGCTCGCGGTAGAAAACTCCCGCAAATTTCTTGGCAAAACTTATTCTAAAGCACATTAAATAATAGAAAATATACAACTGCATGTGTATATGAAGACCGCGATGATGGGCCGCTTGCAGCGCCATCTGTTTGCGCGGGCCACGGGCGCATATAGCGGGCGGACTTCTGGACTTCATGAAAATACAATATATAAATTGCATGGAAATGTCAGATACATCGACATGTCGTCTCGGCACTGTCTCCGGGTAATTTTCGCCAATGGAATGAATGAAATGTCACGTGATATTAGCATGCTGACGAAATCTGCATAAGGTTCATTGTAAAGGTTCAAAGAATATATTACTTGTATACATTGGACACCAGTTTACTATGCTGAATAATGATAATCATTATCTTTATGTACTCTGTCAAATGCAGTTAAGTCCAAAAAAATATCGAAAAGAAGCATTGTAGCAAAGGCATTTGAACAAGTAACTGTCTGTTATGTGTTAGCATGCAAAAAGCCAGATTACTACCAGACAAATATTACAGTCTGTTGTTGTCGCGAATAAACATTTGATCGCATGGTTTTTGTATAGGCCTAATGATAGCCAACATAACTCCGATATTCCATCAAGCATATACGATCTAGTCGTATATGGGAAGAATGAGCCATACTGTGGCTATCAATATTTTAGTGTTGTTAAAGACAAAGAGAAAACATTATATTTTAGTTGTAATTTAATTTGAAAACCGGTTTCTTTCTGTATATAGGTACGTGTAGTTGACTTTTCATATTGCAATCCAATTTAGCTTATTTAAATGTCAAGTACAGTAAAACCTCGATTTTATGACCCAATTGGGACCAGAGGTGTTTCATATAATCGAAATGTTCAGATAATCGAAGTTGAAATTCAAAACAATAAAAAACCAACTTAAAAAAAATAGGAAACAAGTCAATTAAGTATTCAAAGTTATTTTATCACATTACATGTACATGCATATCACTTTTGTTTGGCAGGTTTGAAAAAATCATGAATCTTCTTCTGTTTCACCATCTTTATTTTTTTTGTCAAAGCCAAATCCCTTATTTTTTTAGTTGAAATAGCTGGACTAATGCTACGGGCAGGCCTCAAACGAGGTTACCAAATGTTTTTAATTAATTTTACCAAGGTTGAGGCCTGAGCCAGCCAAATAACGCACGGTGTGGTCGGCAGGAGTCTCGTGCTGATGAGTTCATATAATAGAGGATCATAAAATCGAGGTTTTACTGTAACTGGTTTTTGGAAACGTACGTCACAGTTACACAATGTGCTAGTATCTTTAATTTTGTTGGAAAAAGAAGTAACTTTGTCATATTTATTGGTCTGTTTAATATTTTGAAAGACGTAAATAGAATTTTGCAAATTACGAGGATTTCAGTTTGCCTGCCAGTTATGCAAACAGAACTAGAAAACTGGGAAAGATCATGACTAAATTCAATAAACATATTTAAAGCAGATTTTACAAACAGAGGTGAAGCATCACTTTGACAAGGTCATCTTTATTGCATGCAATGCAGCAAATAAGTTTTATGGACATAATGTAGAAGTGCATGCATTTCCAAACTATTGGCATAATGGAGCATCTGGCACACTAACCAAAAAGGCCAGGTTAAAATAGCCAGGGTTTGATGTCATTGCAAATACACTGTATACTAATTTCGTATTGATGTCGTATTTTGTTTTGAACAACTATCTTCTGGAGATGACTGCAACATGATTAATGTTATATTTTTTAAACTTGATACCTCAAAACCTTCTGCCTATTTTTTTCAATGGACCTTGTGCTTAGTTACGTACATGTATGGGCTAAACCACGTGAGCTTTTCATTGAATCAGCGTTAGGTCCATTGTTAAAATCATCATGAGGCAGAGGGTTTACCACACTAACATTATCTTCAGAAAACAATGGAAAACATACCACGACTATAATTACATGAACATGGATACTTTTACATTTATATCAAAAAATTAAAAACATGTAGACGTCTGAACAGTAATTTATGTTACAAGTTAAAATATTCTGGTTGGGGATTAGAACGTCGAAACCAAGTTTTTGCTTCATTTTGTAAGCAATTCCTTCTAATGGAATTGAATAATCAAATTTAAGCACTTGGAGAAAACAATAGAATTTGTAAAGCTTTGAAAACTGAAATAAATTACATGATATACTCGTATGCGCTTACATGTACTGTAGGCCTATATACTTGTTTTGAATATATTCATGCGAGCACAAAAGATTGCTTACTTTCAACGTGCTTCTTTCGTGCTTTGTTTCAGCTTCTTGTTTCCAGCTTTGGGGCGCACAATGAACGCTGATATCAGCGTGATGGTTAGTGTGCTTGGTGGCGCCACTGAATGCATTATGATGCTAGGTGAAACATTCTCGTAAAACCTTGCATACAGAATACAGTATAGGCGGCATACACTCGTGTATATGTGCATATGGCTACACTTTTGACCAATAGTGGTGATCTGTGTGCCACTCTGTCTTAAAAATCTCCTTTTGGATTTCCAAAAAAAAAATGTTACAAACATTCTTGAAAGCTTATAAGCGCTTCTTGTAAGCTCAGCCTGGCTCGGCTAAGCTTTCTTTGTGTGCGCCGAGTGGTAAGCGCCTGCAATAAGCATTCTTTGTGCTCGCCCCCTATAACTATTTTCTATTTTGCCTGCAACAATTTGTAAATCACGTTTCTATTTAACCGTGCAGGTTTGGCATATTATTTAAAACAGGCGTACTTTGGTTAGTTTTATAAGACCGAGAGAATAACGATTGAAAATTCTTTGTTTTCACCTACAAAGGGCACAAGCAGCGATCGATGAATTGCGCTAAAATAACGCATCTTTCATATTTCAGATGAATACCTAGCAAACGTTTTTTAAATATCTAAAGAGATTAATTTTTTTACTTTTCTCATGCAGCTCTATCGACTGATAACCGAAATTCGTCATTGGACGATCGGCGTTCGAGCAAGATGAATTTTCAGATTGGTTGAGGCACATAAAAATGAAAAATTATTGAATTCAGGTCTCTACGTGACATAATTGTACGCCGTAAGTCAAAGTTGCGTGCGCTGTACTCGCGTCCAGAAATTGCTAGAACTACTTGGAAGAAACCATTAACATTTACGAGCACTTCCAAGCTTTTAAAAGTTGGCTTTTTTACGACACCACTTTTTAAAAGTAATTTCGAAAACAATTTCATAGATTTTCCGAATATGTTGACAATTCCTTGTTCAAGGTCTAAGATGACACTTCGCATAGGTTTTAGATCTTGGTATTTTAAAAAATAACAGTTTCATCCTATTGTTTGTAAACAGTGTTGAAAAACGACAACATATGCCATTACGAGTGAGTGGCTTTCGAGTCTCCATCAATGAGGCATTGACTTAAAACAATGTTTACTCAATTTGTATAATGTTAACCAAGAACAAGTTAAGTAATTTCAAATATCCGGACTGCCAATGGGACCCATCACATTCCCTAAATTTAAAAATTGAGATTCAGATTTTCTTCCACCTTTCGGAAGTATAGTATCAATAAAATCGCAGTACATGTACAGTACATTTATTATCCTTCTATACATAATTACATGTTACATTTTTTAACATGTCACCTAAACCTGTAAGATAATTGCAGTCAAACATGTATATAGGGCAGCGCGGCATGTTACTTACAATTGTGTTCCGTTAGGCGAATGTCTAGCAAGTTAAATTGATGGATGAAATTTACACTAAAATAACGGGTTCAGAAATATTTTCACTTAAACTTCTCAAATCTTTCAAATACTGTACATGTCCTGTATGTACATGTATACATCAACGTGACACGTAAGCTCATGCCACATGCAGTATAGGCTTACGTAATACCAGTATGGTCACTCCGCCCATTCCTCCTGTCCATTTTCGCAGCGCTAATTTTCCGACTAGCGGCGAGTACCCAAAATATCGTGTGAGAAATGATTTGCAGCAGACGACAAAAAGTAGACAGCGTCTGCTTTATCAAAATGCATTTATCGCAAGTACTTATTTCAAACGGATTGATGTACATGTATACTTAGCCAATTGGCAGTATTTGGCAGTAACCCTGTGGCTATATCGGCTAATCCTATGTGCGAGTAGGACCACCTACGATACGATCATATCCTGTTGGAAAGTATATACTACATGTAGGTCCTAACCACTGCACCAATTCTTGCGCTGCAGTCGTATTTTCTGGACATGGGTACATGAAAGGTGCCGACACGGAGTGACCATACTGGTATTGCGTATACTGTGCTAATGTGTTTCCGTATAATGAACTAAATTATTATTTACATGCAAGTTTAATTTGATTACATGATCCGATCACATGTACACAATTTAATCATGCGTAGCTTCAAAATTCCCTATTGGTTTCAAAGATCTCACACGTTATTCAAATTCTCAAATTCAGGAATAACCTTGGATCCTGCATGACATATTTATACGTTATGCAAATGATCATAAATTCAGTCGCGGACATACATGGGCATGTATGTAAATGTTATAAAACCTTGCATCCAGAACTTACAGTAATAGTACTCAGTTCGAATAGTACTTTTTGGCAGTCGTAAAGTAAGGAGTGCAATACGGGTTTAAAAACAGCGAGAACCTTCCGTGAATTTTTTTTAACCATGCAATGGCCAAGGTGCCCTTCTCTTGAATTAATGACTCAAGAATCAATTAACCGACTAAACGGTTTTTTTGCATTTCAAAACCAAGCTTAATGAGAAAAACTAAATCAAATCTTCGAAATGAATAACAATTCTCGGAAAAGTCGAAAAAACTTGCAATATACACAACAAGCAAATGTACGTGAATTGCCAAAAAAGATAAAACGGCACTCGAAGAGAGGGAATGCATTTACGAAAAACTGCACAGGCAACAAACCAAAATCTAACAAAAAATAAGTTTTTTTTGGTTGGAATTGTTAGTGACGGGTTTTAGGACGCAAATAAAATTGTATATCATTCTACATGTATAAAATAGTGCTGCAAAAGAACTAAAATGCAAAGAACTAAAATGGCTAAAATGTCCGTAAGTTGATAAAATTAACAATATCATGAGTAACCAATCCCTTGCCAAGGTTCACCAAGTTGTTATACTGTACTATACTGTTGTTAATTCAGGTTTTTAATTCATGTTGATGTTACTCGTAACATTTCCACAATCTTTAAAGTCACAAAAAAATTGCAATGTGACATAACAGAAAAAAGGAACCAATATTTGGCGAAAAGAGCTCATTACACATCTGGCCAGGTACATCTCAAATCAAAGTAGTTTTTCATACGTACATGTACAAAAAATACAGGTACTCAAAAAGCAGTTTTTAGGGCAAACAAAACTGCATCATGAAAAGACAGGAAAATATTTAAGCGTTGGTCTTTCGAGATTATTCGAGCCAGAATATTCGATTAGGCCTACGATAAGCAATTTTCTTCCCCCATTTACTTAATTTTAACATTTTAGGCAACACAAACATCCTTGACAAGACAATGTGACAACGCGGAGCAACAGTGGCATTTTTGGAGGGCAAACAAACTACGCAACATTACTTTTTGGGTTTTAATCACAACAGGGATTAACGAGAAATCAGTCAAAAAAATGTGAAAATATTTAACGAACCTTTATGGGCTACGATGATAAGAAAGGCGAGCGGCAAAAATAATCCCAGTATGAGACACTGATTCAGCAAAGAGCACAAGTTTCCATTGTTAGTGATCCCCATCGTGTATCCACACCGACGTTTCGTCATCGGTTGCATCGGTGAATTTCGGAAACGACTTCGATGACAAGGATGAGATCACATTTCCAGGTGGAGGAAAAGCCAGCGGGACAAAAATTCGAGAAAATCGGGTAGCCCGAAAAGATTGAACTTCGACCCCTTCGAAAATGGACACCGATTAAAAACTGTAAAAGCACGCACGGGAAAACACCATCACAGAGAGAGAAACACCTTCGAAGAAATTGACGACAAAAATTCAGGACTGTCGCTGAAATCGAGGAATTTAGGAATCCTCCAGCGCTGGATTTTTTAGTCCGAGTTATACGGCGCTGAAAACTGGAGATTTTTCCGAGAGACGCAACAGAACGATGATCACTCCTCGTCCGCACTTGCTCAACTGATTCCACGCGTTTCCTGTCGCTGCCTGGAGGGGGGGAAACGACGGTGGCGCCGCCCGGTGGCGATAACGTCAACTAGTAAAACGCTCGGAGCACGTGACGAAACACGCTTTGCGAATTTCGTTTTTAGCGCCAATTTTTACGTAAAAGCGAGGGGACTCGAGGCAGTTCGCAAATACCTTCAAAGTAAAACTGTGTAATTTTCCGAAAAATTAAAACGAAATTGTTATAAATATGGGTACTCAGATGATCAGAGTCGTTTCATGTCCCCTAGGCGAGACTTGAAATGTGCGCCTACCACTCCCTTACCCCTGTTCTCATCAGGGACCTAGATAATTTTTTTTCTGGGGGAGAGGAGGGGGATTTTCAGGGTAATTTATTACTTGCGTACGGCTAAGGGCACATGGAGACTTTTAAATTAAGAAATTTACTTACCGACCACTGGCGCCACCTAGCGGGCTAACAAGTGCTAATTGAAAACGCATTACCAGTCCACTTGTTAGTCCGCTGGGTGGCGCCAGGGGTCGGTAAGTAAATTTCTTAATTTAAAAGTCTCAATGTGCTCCCACCCTATGATTGCAATGAAATCCTCGCATAATTATTTTGAATTACAATGATATAGTTTGAAGACTGGGTGCGAGAGTAAGCAATTCATTGCGCCTGTGCTTCGACGAATATTTTTTTAAAAAAGAAGTTGGAAATGGGCTTTGAACTCACATCCAAAAATACATGTAGATGTAAAAAAAGTCAAATAAAATGCAGACTTGAAAGTTTGCCTCAAAAGTAGCCACAAAAGTAATACTTTAAATTTTAATATTTTTAATTTCCCTTAAGATAATTTGGTAAAATGAGCAAGTTTTGAATTTCTACGTACAATTCTTTGCTCAAATTTAGCCGTTATACATGTATGCTGAGAATGAAATTTATCGAAAAAGACATTTAATTACTAAATGAACTTATTGTTTAAAACCTTCCCAGAAATGTTATATTCTTTTTACAGAAAATTTACAGATATTTTACAAAATCAAGGAATTGAAATATAGTTTTAATAGCCATGCATATTGACTTCTGTTGAGTCGTCACATAGCGAAATCAAAATTTAAATAATCCGATAGAAATTGCACGAAGATAATTTTATGAAATTATCACCAACTCCACTCTTTCGGAAATTAAAACGATTTAATCGACCTACTTTGAGGCTAACTTTTTCCCCTCACACTTAAGCCTCGCAGAAGGCATCGAGCAACATAAATTCCAATAGTTTTCTGACTCGGAAAAGTGGTATTAAAAGAGTCAGAGAAGAATTGATGAAGCACGAGTTAAGAGCTCGTTAACTCGCGGAACAATCAAAGTGCTCGATGCTGATGGATAGAATAGATGGCGCTCGGGAGGAGTTTAAGTGGACGAAGAGCATGCCGGGTAAGTCCCTGTTATGGGGCGAGTACGCCTTCTTGCACACACTTAATGGTGGTCGATGTCACAGTAAATTAAACCATCATTCCCTCGTAATTATATCGCATTAATGAGGGTCCGATGATTGAGACAAATACCATTTGGGTCAATTGGTCTTTTATAGCAAACGCTCGCATATCCAACAACAGGAAGGACGTTCACATCCGCGCGCATATTACTAATATACAGTATATTAAGCACTTAAAAAAGCCCTCGTCATAAATACCTGTCTAAGGCACGCAACCAGAGCCCATTGATGAGCCATTCATCGAGACTGGTATTATCTATATATCTGTCCCCTCTTTTCTCATCTACATCAATCGTTTCATCCTCCCTTCGTTTTAATTCATCCTTTTGACCAATTCAAAGGCCAATGCCGGTGCAAAGCACTCCTCGTGCATGCCCCCCAACTTTGTTTATGACGAGACCTACACGACAATTTACAAATTTGCAATTAGCTCGGACGACGGGACGAGTACTTTTATCATGTACCGAAATAGGCTTTGAATTCCCGAGGAGGCGCGGGAATCTAAAATGAGAGGGACACGTCACTGTGGTCGCGTGTCTCCAACATCGGTGCAATTCTTAATTGCTGTCCCTCTCCTCCCATATCATTTCATGGGAGAATTACGTAAGAGTTTGTTGAAATTGACACAGAAAAATAGCAATCATTATAGCCTATGAGCGTTATACCGTGTTGACTTAAAATTGTTTTTAGGCGCTGTGGCGTTGTGTTCCTGGTGCAGTTTTTTTTTTTTAGTTTGATGAAGAGTTTGGACACCATGCTCCAAAACATTACCAAACCACTCTGAGTGGACGTGGTAAAAACTCTTAAACTCAAGAACATCATTGATTCAGAGAATCAAAGGATACTATAGGTAAAACCTATCTGCGAATGGCCATAATACAAAGTAGTATTTATTTGGTGAGATGCCGTGGATAAAAAAAAAGAATTCTGAATTACACAAAGATCGACATTTGCTACAGAGTGATCATCACTCCACTCCATTATAGCGTGACTTATACATGGATCTTAACTTCCATAAAAACTTCCATTTGAAACTTGAAATAAAGATGGAATTTTGAGCCACCGTGTATACGAATTTGTGGGAATTGAGTACGTTGTAGGAACCAAATGGTGGAGAAGCAATGAAACCTCCATTGAATTCCAACTGAATGGTTTAATCGCGATTTTCGGTTTTTGGCTTAAATCGGCCAATACGAAATCCGGTTTCCCAGAAATAAGTGCATTAAATTAATACGGAGGAATAACACGAGACCCAGTGCCAAACGCAGTCTTAGCGAAGAGAAATGACCAGAAGGCATCACAAATGGTCAGACAACATCCATCATATTACGAGCAAACGGATATTAACAATATACGGAAGCTTAAATCACTGGGCTGTGAACTTATTTCTGTATTGTCTGGAGTTTAGCTGGAAATGCGCCTGACTAAATTTCCAATAAAAACGGCGAGCTAACTTAAGCGGACATTAAGGATTAGTGGTAGAAAAATGAGAAATTATTCGCAGTTTTTTTCTACGGCGCACATGAAAAATTGGTCAAAATTGGCTTTATGAAAGCCGGCGAAATTTTCATTTACCTGCTTTATGTATGCATGAAATCATGATTAAAATCGTGCTTTTTAGAACCAGGTAACGAGAAAAATTTAAATAAACAGTGGTGCCATCTAATAAAAACTCGTGTCAACACGAACTGAACGATATTTTATAAAAGCAACAAAAATTGATTATCGGTTTAGGTTGAATTGAGCTACCCTTTATCCGATTCAAAAACAAACAAAAATACATACCAAATATTCCGAAACTCATCAGGCCCTTCATGGTACGCTGCGCCATCTAGCACAAAAACGCGTTACAATAACAGTTAATAAAGTATGGCATTAAAAAAAATTCAAATAACACAAATATTCGGTGTATATTTTATGTACAAGAAATTGAGAAATTTTAATATCGCATTGAAATTTGATGAGGACTACATTCAATATTACGACAATCGTTCAAATAGCTTACACTTGCAGTTTGTTTTTATAGAAAAATGAAATTTAGTTATTCGGAGAACAGCTACAAGATTGCTTCTCGAATAATGATTAATAAAATTCACGTTTTAATATAAAATGAGAGACAACAGCCAGAAATATATTTATATACAAGTGTATATATGAAGCCCATATGATTTCTATATACAAAGCATTAACAATATTTTTGTTAATAGAAAAAAAGCAAGCTAGAAAGAAGGGAAAGGAAGGTGAAAGTTAGTTTTAAATTTGCACTCAGGTGATAATTAATTCAAATAAAGCTACAGAAATAACTCATTCTCGCAAACAACAGCATTATCTTGATATAATCCCTGGTGTTTCGTGACTTGAATTTGCTGTTTAAAATCGCAAGGATACTATAAATTTCAATATAAATCTGCAGAAAGACCTAGCCAAAGAATCCACAACAATTTCACAAATGCGCAATTAGTCATACAGAGATGATACCATATTCCGTTAGAGGGCACTTTTATAAATAAAGGGTGTCACATTGAAATGGAAGTCAGTTGATAAAAATCAATGTGCAAAGGAAAATAACGATCTTCAAAGATAATGACACCCTGTAGATGACATACATACAACTTGTACAGTAAAATCGTGTACCATATCCATAAGGTTTTCTTAAATGATAATTTTAATGAAATAAGACATGTATTTTACTTGTAAGTAGAATGAAGAAGAGTAGATTGTGAGGACATGACGATGCCTCTCTTGACCTACTATCTATCTGGCCACTTTAATTAAGCATGGTTACTTCATTAAAATTAGCTAATCTGTAGGTCTTCATGCTTTCACAGTCAATATGATATTGCGGTTTAGTATGCATTGACCAATTTGGCGGGATAGAGCCAACACACCTTGCAAATGGCACTTCAATTTAAACAGGATGTCTTAGTTAATCGATTATATTGGCACATGACAATATAGTAAATTTCAATGGGGCACCCTGTAGATCCCGATTATTGATGTAAATTGTACAGAATATCCCAATTGACTCTGGCATGATAAGTTAACTGAAGTACTATCTATCAGATATAAAGTATTGATCCTCTCTATAAGAACTCTACTATTTTTTTCCCATTTCATATAGTCTCTTATACATGTACATGCATAATTTCAACCAAGTGTTTCACGGTGTACACTTAGGTGATATTCTACGGATTCATAAGAAACCCTTGATGAAGTGGAACATCATGAGTGAAATGGAACAATATGATTAATATGTATTTACTTAATGTAATTATTATCGAGAACAGCAGTTGACCAGAAGACAAAAAGACAAACCCTGCTATAATTTAAATGCTGCGCCTTAAATGAAATAAAAAATAAAAGCACCGAACCAATACGCTTTAGGGACAAGGACTAGTGTCCTCCAGGTGTTCACACGGAAGACAGATGACATTTAAATAATGTTCCGAACATTCGATCATTTTGCAGATTTGCGTGAAATAATTTAATTCTTTGGCTAAATGCATCATGCTGCGAAAGTAGGAAACGTTGCATTTTCCAATCTGCGCGTAAGAAATCCGTCACAAAGTAAAATTTAATTCACTTAAGTAACTGTACTTAAGTGCGCATGATATTATCATAAAACATGACATTGGTTCAAATTGGTTAGGTTAAAAACAATCGATTTTTTTTAATGAAATCATATTTTTTCTATAATATGAAGTAGGTTTGTCGTGAAATGATTTCAAACATGTCTTTGGCGTCAACATTTGCTTAACATTTAAATGCCTTGATATATTATTAGAGCCATTAACAATTAATTTCAATAATTTATAATAATTTTATGAGGATTTCGAAATATACGTAATAGCAAAAACCTTGCAAAAATGACATTCATGTTCTGACTTCTAGTATGCACATAGGAGGCGCAGAAGTTCATTCAAAATTAATCAGTAGCGCCATCTATTCATATAAATCAGGATGATTTCTGCCTGGAGCATCTGTCATAATCGTTCACCACCATGATTGTACATTTGGAATATTTCTACCAAGTTTCTCAATCTCTTAAATAAATACACTGCATGATTAAAATGAGCAAAATTCTAAGCGTCTATAGTTATTCTGCTTGAAAAGCCTCTGTGAATGAAAGGACACGTTGTATATATATTTGAATTAACAAAAAAAAACTGTCCGCTATGATACAATGCATATTTACGATTTTTTTCTAAAAAAAAAAATGCATAATCGATTCAACATAAACTATGAAATTATAACGTATTAAAATGTATTTGCTAGATTTGGCATCTTTGGGACTATGCTGTTTCTTTGAACAGAGGACGTGGTTGAGTAGCTCCAGGTCCCCGTCAGATGAGTAAATATAATTACAATGTTTAAAATCATTGTTATAAGCACAATACAAACCCTAAATGCTAAACTTTCAAGAGTATGAAGGAGCATGATAAGTGGTGTATAATGGGTACATGCAAATTTACTTGCATTATTAATGTTATAAAAAGTCCTCACAACCAGGATGTCCATCACCAGAATATCAACTGAAACCGATTATCCAAGATCTTTGTTGTATAAAAAGGGTATGAAGTTAGGGAACGTTTTAAGTGCAAAATGGTGCAGTGTGGATTGGATGGCACATGTCGTCCCTTATTCCAAAAATATAAAATTCTGGAATGTGCACAATGAAAATGAGTCGCTAAGTCGATTTACTACGCATATCAACTGTCGCGAGTCTAGATCAGGACAAGATGTCCTCATTCTAGTTGATTCATTATGTCACTAAACATGTATAATTGGTTTGAGGTTGGCTTTCGTGTAAAATAGGCAGGTAAATTAATTACAAGAGAATATATGAAGAATGATATCGCCTGATAATCCAAATTATATTGCACCTTATTCGTGTCCATATTTTCATATTAGAAACAAGCTTTAGATTTAAAGAAAAGTCCCAATAGCTAATTTCGACTGAAACTGGTCAAGTTTCAAGAATACACAACAGGTGACGACCCTGATGCAGTTAATCGATGGAATATAAAACTGGCAATAATGTTACCAAGAATTAATAACTGCATGTATATAATAAATATTCAATGACTAAAAATGATAGCCTCCTGTTTAACTGTGTTTTACATTACTCGATGCGATTTGAAATTAGTTCATCATGCTTTCATACCTATGTTTGTGCGCAATTCAAGACGCCCTCTGCTTCACTAAGTTCGCAACTTAAACACCACAGATTCTAATTAAATAACGAACATCCAATATGGCACTCGTACTCACGCGCGGCTATTATTTCAGTTGCCATGTTAAATGGTGGGCATTCAATATACAAGACACGGTAAATATTTCTTAGCGAATAACATTTCTTAAATATCTGCAGAACATATCGCTAAATACCAAAATGGGATTTTCATAAATACTCCATTCGGTCGATAACAAGTGTTCCTTCAACAAATACACTGGAACGAATACACTCAAATTCCTTTAAAACGGTCCTAGTTAAAACAAGAAAGAGCTTGCTTCGACGTGAAACCCCTTCCCTTCCCCAACTGGACAATAGTATATTTTGTCAAAATAAGAAAAAAAAGCCTTGGCGCGTAACATTTAAAAAGGCAAAATGGAGCGGCCATTTTGTAGCTGCCTTCATGCAACATCACTAGTGGACGAACATCCTCGAAATGGTCATCTAACCGTTTGAAAATCGTACGAGTCAAATACTAGTTTTTTTCTCCTACCCTAAACATCAAAACGCACATTTGAGCATTTTTTTATGCTAAATAAAACGTCTCACTTGATCAACGGGGTTTACCCTCCGTCAAAGATGTCCGCCAGACAACTCTTGCCATGGAACGAGTCATGTTCATTCACGAGCTCTTGGTGATACGAGTGGGGGATGAGATCCTTGCATTTTTTTCAGGCTTTCCTTTTCCTTGGAAGACTCTATATGCTTGTCCCTCAGCGCCACCTGGTAGGCAACTTCAAATGCCTGGCCCAGCGTTAGGATGATTTCAGTTGCCATATCCTGTAGTAAAAGAAAATCCAAAGAAGAGGTACGACGTTATTGGCAAAAATGTAAACCTCAAAACGCTAAAACTTGATTAGGTGTAGCATCAAATTCCATGCGGATATAAAGTATTCGAGCGTACCATGGCAGCTACACTAAACACGTGACAGTAGTGGTTTCCAGTAAGGTGATCTTTGGTAATGTATGCGAAATGATTGAGATCATCCGCATCTTGGCAAGCGCAGTTTATATTGCGAATTTCATGTTCACAGACTTCATTCTAACAATGAAACCAGTTTATTAAAGAGTGCTTTTCAAACAGTATGCACGAAACAAAATAAGTAAAAACGGCAAATAACTGCAGTGGTAAAAATCTCGAAAGATATTTTAAAACTGCATGCAAATGGTTTTTTTTACGAGCTGAACAAATATTACATGTAACTTGTTAATTTTTCTTGCTAATATTTTTTCAAAGTTGATATTCTTAATACGTTCGTACGTGGGACTTGTTCGTCTTCACGCATATATATCCTGCTTAGGCTTATACGTGTATTTAATAAAATGTCAGAACATAATTTATTTTTAATTAAGAAAATTAAATGGCATTTCATTGGAACGTAACAAGATCATAATTAAAAATTAATGAAACCCCACCTTTGTATTAGCGTCTATAAATTTCACACCTCTGTACGAGATTGACAGAATCACGTTTGGAATCTTAGCGATTTCGTTTGTCGATTTCTGAAAACGTAAAATAATTCAATTGGTAATTTCCATACCCGAATGATGACGAGAGGCTATTACAGAGCAAATACTGAAAAAAACCTTCCAATCCTCGTCAACCCACCTTGAGCTTCTGAATGGACTTCTTGCTGGATTCAACTCCTTTTAATTCCTTAACTAGTGTAGAACCCAGATACTTGGCGGTATAGTTACACGATCCGAGAATGAAATCTTCAAGTTTGTGCCTCCATTGCGTGGTTAGGGACGTGGGGATACCCGTGAAAAGTTGGGATGGGTCTCGGATAGTGAGGTTATCGACGCCATTGGCAGAAGGAGTTTCAACGATCGTGAAGCCATCCTTTGGGAACCAACATACAACAACCAAAGATCAATAATGATCAAATTCAATATTTCCGCTCCAGGACAGCTAAAGAAGAGCTAGGTACCTTGTTTCCGTTGGGATCGCAAGGAGACTTGCTGCTCGAACGTCTGGGTGGTGGGGCCGGAGCAGGAGGTTTGTTGTGGCCGCCGTTTCGCCTTTTCAGGGTTCCATTGGCGCTGGGTTCGCCTTTAGATTTGCCCAATTGCTCCAACTGATTGATTTCGTGTTTCTGAATCCATCATTTATGCAGATTTTCAGTGGAAAAGGTTTATCAGAAACATGGCAAAACGCCTTTATAATTATTTTTTTTAAATGTAAGTAATTTTGAAACTTTCAGTGAAAAAGGTTCATCAGAAACATGGCAAAACGCCTTTAAATTTTTTTTTAAATGAAAGACAGTAGTTTTACCTATACCAACAATGTTAAATGTGAAAAGCACTTGTCAACTACATGTATACTGGCGCCTAATATCATGCACATGTACCAGAGTGAATAATATACAGTCATTTTAAAGTCCTGTTATATATCGTTAAGATTTTAAATTTTTTGCATATTTTAGGAATTTTTAAGTTCTACAGAAACCAGACTCGCAACGTACTCGATCACTAGTAAACAACGATGGTTCAGCCGCCCAGTATTCAGGGTGCATCAAAGGCACTGTGGCGCAGTACAGTAAGATTGCTGTGTAGGGAAATCTGAATAAAGCAAAATTCACTTACCAAATTCGTTAAATCAGAACTGAGCTCATTTACGTCTCCGTAAATGCGAGGACAAACTGGCCGCTCACCCAACGATGCCAAAATGCGTTTTTTGTGCCCCGGTCTGGTAATTTCCAAAATCTATGGTAGAAATTGGACACAAAATCGCCATCAGCTCATAACATCTATCCAAAAACCCGCGATCTAATTCTATTTTAAGTTATATAAGCTTTAAAATTATTTATGCCCAAAATCGCTAAAAAAATGCCTAACTTTTCTTGTTTTAGAAATATCAGTTCAGATAAGCTTCACGTCATTAACAACATTCACTTTTAATAAATCCTGACAAAACTTTAAAACAGATACTTTAATTTTATCTTTAATGGTTAGGAAGATAGAAATTTAATAAGTTGGTGGAAATTGAGCTTACAGTACATGCATGTACTAGTTTTTAAGGTGCCGCAGAAAACTGGCAGGATTTGGATTTAAGTCAAAAGGAGACATTATTTAAATAATTTGAAACTATATGAGAAGTATTTCAAAAATTTGGAATTATCAATATCTGTATCTCTTTTTCAAGCTCTGAACAATTTTCCAAATTCTTTAAATTATAAAAAAAAAAATTGGTAAGATAATTAAGGCTTTAGAATTAGATTAGGTATGTCATAGAGACTAAATCTGCAGCTTCCAGTATGCAAGCACTGTACCCTGCATTTGAACACCAGCAACCCACCGTGGTTAGTTCCACTTCCCACATCTTCAACACCCTTTCCATCTCGCCATATTTATGCTTGTGAAACGTGTCGATGTAGCAGTCTAGATGTATTGAGTGTAGCCAATCGTCGACGGTTTCTGGCACAGGGGACGTCCCTTTTCCGGAAGTTCTAATGACAGGAACCGGACGTAGACCTTTCGTCGCATCCAAAATCGTTTTACGATCGTCGGGATTGCCTATGTTCATATCCAGCAAATCCTGTTCCTCAATCATGGTGCCACCCTTCAAGTTTTAATGACAAACGTCAACGTCACTATCAGAAGTTCGTGTGACTCGAGTAAATGTCAAATGGTGTGATAGCTAAATTAACCTGGGGGATGTCAGCCACTGCTGACGATTATTTCCAAGCTGGGATTTAATTACCGTAGGTAAAACAATAGACATTTATCAAGGAAAACAAAGTTTTAGTAGTACATAATTTAGAAGCATCTCGCGTGCTAAGCACATTTTGTAATGTGCCTATGTTTAATATTTTACAAATATCAATTTGGAATGTACTACCAATGTATAATAGAATATGATGTGCATGTATGATATGTTAAGACATGAGAACTAACATGAGAAGAATGGATAAGATATGAGAACAATGAAATCAATTTTAAATTATTTAAATCTAAGCTCTCAGATTGCAATGACAAACTATTTTCAACTTTCCTATCTATAAGTTTAAGGAGAAACCGAGAAAATCCTCACCATGAATTGTATGTCATCGAATCCATTGATGAGAAAGAGGTTTTCGTATTGACCCACGCCCCACTTGGACAGCCATAGGCCCACCTGACTTAGTCCGTATTTCATATCTTTGCCTACTGATCTTCGTCCTAAAGATATCAACCGGAAAAACAAAACCCCGTAAGCTGGTTTTATCAAAAAATCATACGAAGATGGCATTTTGACCATTCGCCGGTTGCCGATGTGGTTTGGCCACTGCTCCGACATAAAAGTTATAATGCTCAAATGCTCGCTTTTTCACCTTAATGATTAATATCAGATAAAAGTAACAACTGCTAGAAATGCAAGCTGTAGAAGCCCTTTCTTCAACTTCAAATTGAGCATTTGCTTTTTAAAACGTATATACCGGTAGCATCACCTCACGTATGAGGTATCATGTAGAATGCTCGGCAGTCAAGTGATTATGGCAAACTATATTAACCCATCAACAAAGATCAACTTGTCGTATACATTAGAAGCTGCGTGCATCGAATCGATGCTACAACTGAATGGAGTGAAAGCGTGGTATCAAAAAGGTTTAAAGATGGTCGTTACAAATAATCGACGAAGCGTCACGTCTTCCACGTGGAAACGCAATACGAGCAAAACTGGTTCCGTATCGAGGAATAATGCTAAGCTTGTCTAAACAATATCAATATCAATTCAACCTCAAACAATTAAGGTGCGTAATATTGAAATGCATTTCTTCATCTTACCTAGGTGGCAATTGTTGATCATATCGTTGTCTTCCATGTTCTTGCGATGGTAGTAGGCAGTGTTCGGTCGTAATACGCTGCCCCCAAAAGTGGCCATAATGTCATTAATTTTAGCCCATTCGGCGTTTTCGTCGAAAGGGCTGAGTATTGCATTTTCGTAATGGCTGCCATTGGAGGACTGGATGGACAGGTGACGTTGTCCGGATGACGGATTCATCTCTATGCTGACGTTCTCGTAAGCATTTGCGTGCCTTCTGACCCCTGAACTGCGACTCGTGTTCTGAGGATCGCTCCAGTCACAAGGCGATGACAAACTGCAAGGGGTCTGGTAATTGCTTTCGTCACAGGTGTCCTCCGAACTGGTCGAGTAGTTGATTTTGGAACCTCGGTGTAATCCTAAATTAATGGCCAGCGAAATAAAATTGAATCAACAATAGTTTGAACTCACCCAAAGCAATAAAATGTAAATTCCCTAAACAAACTTCCAAGTCTTTCCTTTCATATCTTAGCAAAAAATTTAAATTTAATAGTTTCTTCACGCCTATGCCTAAACATTCTTGAGAAATCCCCCCGAATCCAACTCGAAATCCCACTCGTCTTCCATAGTATTCAATAAGAAAATGGTACCAAAATTGTAGTTCCCTATGACGAAATAAGACGAACTAAAGAATTGTATTTACCTCGTATATCACTGGTAGGTAAAGAATTGTCATTTACCTCGTACTGTATATCACTGGTAGGTAAAGAAAAACTACTCTGGAATTTTTATTCTCGAGTAAAATGAAGAGATCATTAAACATCTGATTCTTTCATTCTAATAAACTACTGTATACGTGTATTTAAACTGGATGTGCTCACCTTTGGCCCAGGATAGCTTTGGGCTGATTGCAATCACATTTCCCATGAACCCTTCCCATGCATTTGCGCTGACTTGGGACATGCATACAGTTAACGAAACAAATATGAAAGTCGCGGTGTCGACTACACCCTAACCGAAATAGCATTATCTGATGACGTCATACCGATCTGAAAACATCACGATGAGCCCGCTTATTAAAATTATCATTATTTCAAAATTATAAGAATACACTGTGTAGTATACGATAGAGAGCAACGAAGCAATTTTCTTAACATTGATTCAAAAGATAGAATTTTTAAAATGTGCTTCACATTACAGTGAAGATGAATGCGGTTGCAATTCCTCGTGAGTCGTGAGATCGCTGCATGAAAATAAATTATTCTACGAACGCTGAATGCATCAGTGCTGCATGATTCATCTTTGTTTTAGGCCATGACGCTCAGACATAAAACATTTTTGAATTTCTTTTTAAAGTTAACATTATAAACGAACAAGTACAGTATATATATACCATTATAATCCTAGGGAAAACACTGCAATCATCCTTCATGCAAAGCTCCTATACAGCGAACCAATTAAGATAATTAAGTTTATTACTCATCCTTGAGATGAACCTAGTTTTAACTTTTCGCTATAATGATCAGAAACAGTATAATTAGAACTAAAATGAGTGAGCCCGTGGGTGAATCAGTTTTCGAAATGACAAAGAAAGTTTGCACCAATTCAGGGTTTAGTTATACATGTACAGTTGAACCTTATATATAGGATTTTTGATAGTACGAACTCATTTATAGTCCACGTCCTAGGGTATTGACAAATAATTTTAATTTCTTCGTTTATGATGAATTCCTAATTCAGATACCGTAAATATGGAATCAAGCGCCGGGGCGCTTATTCGCTCATTTCGGGAAACCCCCCGGCGATTAACTGAGGTAGGCGGCTATTGCAGGTCCGGCGCTTGTTAAACATTGCAATAAAAGGAGCATACC